>APFE030898459.1:103535-116052 GCA_000404065.3 Pinus taeda
TGACCAATCTCTGCTTCAAGTTTG
This sequence comes from Pinus taeda, assembly GCA_000404065.3. Classification (NCBI taxonomy): domain Eukaryota; kingdom Viridiplantae; phylum Streptophyta; class Pinopsida; order Pinales; family Pinaceae; genus Pinus; species Pinus taeda. The sequence goes on from APFE030898459.1 coordinate 103,560, forward strand.
TTCAAGCTCTTGTGCCTTTGTTCAAGGTGGCTTGACAAGGTATCTTCCTGTTTCTTTGCCTTATCCAATTGATTTGTCATGGATATGACTTCTTCATGATGCTTTCTCTTATTTTGATGAAGTTCTTCCTTAATCTTGGCAAGCTCCTCATCTCTTGCTTGTACTTGAAGCTTGACAAGGTAAACATCCTTCCTTGTCTTATCCTGGTCACTAACTAGCACTTTGTTCTTAAGTTCCTCATTTTATTTTTTCAAATTGTTAATGTCTTCCATGGAAGCCATAAGTTTAGTGAGGAGATCTTCTTCAAAATATTCTTCATTTTCTTCATCTTCTAGGTTTTCTTTAGCGTTGATGTTATCACTCTTATCTTTAGCTTCCTTGATGGTCTCTTGATTTCCTTCTTGTTTTCCATCATTTTCTTGACTAGAGATCATTGTCAATTCTCCTTTTGAGTGAAGATCATGAAGTCTATCCCATATGCCTTTTGTTGACGGAAATTTTTCAAAATTGGCCTTCATACAATCAGGTATCCCATTCAAGCTTACTTTCATTTCTCTTGTATTATGTTCCTTTGATTCTCCATCCATCATGCTATCAGTAATTATCGATTTCTAGACTTCAATGCCTTCAGTGTTTAAGAAATTCCTCATTCTTGCCTCCCATATATCAAAGTTTCCATTAAACAATGGAGCCTTCATAAATTGATTGACTTCAATTTCGGTAGTTGAGGGAGACACATCTTTAGGAGGATTGGAGAATTTCTTCCTTAGCTTCGCCATTTGTGTTCTAATGATCAACCTTCAAGCTGTTAGGATTTGAGTGAAGGTACTGGCTCTGATACCAATTGTTGGAAATGCTAAGAGGGGGGTGAATCAATATTTCTTTTCAATTCCTACTTTTACTAGTTATATCACTTATATTTAGAACACAAAAATGAACAATAGAAGTAAACACTTTTATTAATATAATAGTTATAATGAATCAAGTACAATATGGGTAGGGTTCTAACCCTTGATGAAGACACCCAGGCTCCAACGTGGGATGTGCCAAGAACTTACTTGGACTTTGGTGAGGCTTTGACCTCTAGGGCTTCGACCCTATCTTATCCAAGGCACCAACCTTGAGTTTAGGAGCACCAACTTCAAGGACACAATTCCTTTAACTTTTATTTGTCAAGATATGTTAGGTTGTTCTTCATGACTCCCAAAGTCTTCTTCAACGAGCCCTGTCAATCTTCTGCAATCCCTTCACTTAATCTTCACATCATATCATCAATGAAAAACTTGTCTCTTAGAAGGTGTCACCACTTCTCTTCATTATACCCAAGAAAATATCTCCAAGCTACCTCATGATGGCTAATGCATCATGGTCTTTAACATTATCTTCAAGATCTTCAAGGTGTCTACAAAAGATAGTCCCAGTTCTATACCTGCTCTAAGCCTCTTCAGTGGCTTCTTCAAGAACTTTTCAAGGGAGTCTTCACAGTGTTTTTCCCAACAAGATATTTCTCCACAAGATTTTCAATGGGTGCTTCAGGATGTCTTCAAGGTCTCTTCACTATGTTGCACTAAGGCTACTCCACTACACCATTCTTCATCACCCAATCTGCACCATCAACTTTGCGCCATACTACACTGTCCAACGCACCATGCTGCACTAAGACTTCAACAATGACAATCCTTGCACCACACTACACCACTGTCCAACGCACCATGCTGCACCAACTCTTCAACAATGACAATCCTTGCACCACACTACACCATTGTTCAACACACTATGCTGCACCAAGACTTCAGCAATGAGAATCCTTGCACCACACTATACTAATGTCCTTATTGCACCAAAACTTCAGCAATAATATTTTGGCACCATTCTGCACCAAGATGTTGTGATTGTTATTGTTGCCACAGGTTCTTTATTATAGGTTCGAGCCTTCAAAGGCTAACCCTCCACAAATTCAGATCCGACCCTTCTTTCCTCAAGTTTGAAAAATCATAGATCTAAAATATAGCACTGAGGCTCCACTGGTGATTGTAGCACAAATCCTCACATATATGAGTTATCAATTCAAGCCAAGACAAATATGACTGTCCCCTGTCCGAGATATTATTCTTCTATGAACTATAGTGATAACTGTCCAAGAATGTTACTGAACTGAGGTAAGGTCTTCACACTGATCTAAGCTCCAAAACTATGCCCAATGTTGAATGTAGTCAAATCACTGAGCCATTGAAACTAAACCTTAGTGCGAGCTATTTCATATCATAGTCAAGGATCTTACACCATAGTCAAACAATCGAGCTTCTACACTGTGGGTTGTTGTACCAATTATTATTTTGCACCACAATGATGGTCCAAAATATGCTTCCAGGCAGAGATAACCAAACCTTGATGACTGAAGTGATGTATGCCAAACAAAGTCTGAATCACTGTGTGAGGTTATAGCACCGAGCCCTAAAACTAAGCCTCCAAGGTGACTGATCACATGTCTGAGTCCTCACATGTCACTATCCACAAATCTGAGCCTTCCACTATAACTATCCACAGGTTTGAGCTTCAATGAGCAGTTTTGCAATCTGCACTTTTGAGGAGATACACCGCGCTACAATAGGTGACTATAACAAAGTTTAACATAGATTTGGGATCATAATTTCATCGAACTTCAAGGTTTCCACAAAACTAAAACTTCGATCCTTTAATAGTTTAATAATTCGACCTTATCATAGTTAGATTGTTCCTCTAGATTTCGTCTTTATAAGTTCAAGAGACGTGAACTAATCTTTGTCTCTAACATTTTTATTCTTCACCGAATTTCTGAACTGAATTCATGCTTATCAGAATGCACATAGGTTCATATATATAGTTTTTTTTCCATAATTGAAGGGACACATCTATTGAATGGGTATGTTATGTCTTAGTGAGCCTACATGAGTCGGCTAGCAGACTTTGGTCAAGTTTGACATATGTTATTTTCAAAAATTAATATCTCCATAATGGAAGGGAGTTATGGGCTGAGTGAGGGCTCATTGGAAAGAGGAAATAGTCATCTTATAGATGGTGAAGGAGCCAATGTGATAGGATAAGTCCAAGGTGACAATTTGTTTTTTTTTTTTTGTGACTGTTCTTGAAATTTTTTAGTGCAGACCATGGGATAACTATTTTGGAATTTTTAATGTGCCTGGTCATTTATTAGTACAAAATTTGAGGTAGGGAAGTTAGGCTTCTTCATGGTTTGGATTCTTGTTAGGCTTCTTCATCATAGGCTTATAATGTAATCAAGATAGTGATATTCCATTAATCATATGCAACATTGAATTTTCCATGTCATCATAAAGTCTTCCATCATCAAGATCATCCGAGGTAAAAACATCTAAGGTTATGGCTTAATCATTAAGATCATCAAAGGTACATCATTGGCACTTCTTCATTAGTGTCTTGATACCTTCAAGAGTTATGACATCATTTGGCATCTCAAGAATATTTGTCATCCTATCGAATACCATATTGACATTAATGAAAACCTAGATTAACACTAAGCGCTTTTTGGGGCTGGTGGGGTAAGTGGTCTAGAGGTAAAAATCAAGAGGGTGTAAAAATGAGATTTTTTGTTCTTAACTTATAGTAAGATGCTTTAAGATGGTTTACAGAGAACCTTGATAACATGTTTGATTCTTTTCAATAAATCGTGAATGCCTTCAAAGATAAAGTTGGAGATAAAAAGGAAGAAAGGCATTTGGTTAAGGCTATCAATATCGTAAAAAAGAAAGAGAATGAGACAGTTGAAGAGTTTAATAGGATATTTAATGGTATTATTAAGGAAATATATCAATATTAGAAGCCTCATGATAAATCTATTCTAAATTTTTACATTGATGCTTTCAATCCTGATACCTCATATGAGTTAAGACGAGCTAAAACTGGTGATTATAAAGTTTGCCAAGCTTTACAAAAGTGACGGAAAAGGATATAAAGGCATCGGGGAAGTCTGAAATTCTAGGCTTTGATAGGGCTGCAACTAAATTAAAAGAGCATAAGGGTAAAGAAGTTAAAGGATCTGATGATGACCCCATGCAAAAATTAATGCAAAAACTTGAAAGCATGGAGCTTAACCAAGAAAAATTAATCTCTAACCATGCTAAGGAAATAAGTACTTTGCAGTGTAGGTTGATCGAAATGGAAAGATCTCAAGCACAAAATTTCCAACCTAGGAATAACAATAATAATCTAAGCAATAATACTTGGGAGAGAAAAGGCCAATCTAGTGAGAAAATACCTTCCAATCCGCTTGAATCTGCAAACCAAGTGGATGAGGCTCCACCTTATTGCAGGGCATGTGATGCTTTTCATGAAGAAGTCATTTGTCCCACTATTAGGAGAATCGTTGATAATGGAATGTTTGGGACAAATAATCAAGTGAATTTTGTTGGTAAAGAATATCATTTGTCTCATGAAAATTGGGCGGAAGTTAAAGAGCATAGTCAAGAAGTTAGACCTTTTACATCTTCCTATAGTATTAATAACTTTGGCTATGAGAAGGATGTGTTAGTTAAATTATTTGGTGAAATTTTTTCACCAGAGCAAGTTCTGGAAATCGCTAAAGATAAAGGGTTGACCTATCAAAGGGGAAATAAGGATCAAAACGATAATCAAATTAATTCTCGAAGTTTCAACCATGTGTCAAGATTTTGATTAAATATTGATTTGAGAGGATGGTTGAATAATTCAAAAAAATTAGTTCCTGTCACCAAAATAATGAAGATTCACTCCCAAAAGGCCAAGTTATTAAGTGCCATTGAAGATCATCATATCAATGTTTCTTAGATAGAGGCTCCTGAGACTGTCTATTCAGATGCCCCTATATATTTGCAAAGTATGGACTTGGATAATTATTGTCTAGGTAAATCCTTTTTGTAGATAGAGACGATCCCATTAGGCCAATGAGTGGGACTAGCAATGCACGTAACAATCTACTAGAAACTTTCCTAAGTTACAATTGAAAAGAGAGATGAAGAAGATGGCCTACCTCATTCTGATGCCTTCAAGTCATCCTTTGTTGAAGACCTTGAATCACTTGCGTCACGAGCTTGTTCCTACTACTCACAATGTTTATGCACTTCCATAAGATATCAAGACACAACAAGACATGCAAATACCAATAGCATATTAAAAAGAAACCTACTTAACTGATAAAGGAATGTTAAGATAGATGATACATAGGCATACACATCAATGGAAAATGAACTAGCAATTATATATTAATAGAAAAGAAGGGGAAGCATACAACCAAGATTTGATGTTGATAGGCCCTCCTTGAATAAATGTTCAAGTCCAGGCTAAGCTGTCCAAGCACTTAGTCTCCAAGCCAAATGAATAGCATATAGGCACAATCTTAACATAAGGGTGAAAATAGACATAGACCAACCATTTGGGAATGGGAGAGGATGAATATATAGGATGGGAAAGGGAGTTAGGATCCCTCCAAAGATAGGAGTAGGCCCTCATCTCTAGGAGGTAGCTCACAGGCATAAGACCAAGAGGCCAAGTTGAGAGAACTCGATATCATATACGTCGAACACCCTCTAGCTCGCCGCTCTGGAAGCTTCTAGATCACAAAGCTTCTCATCCTATTTGGAAAAATTACCTTTTTGGGATCATCGTGGGTATACAAGTAAACATAGCGATGTCATCATAGATTGGGTATAATACAATGGGCGATCATTGCAATTTTTAGTCTCATAAGAGCGATGATTCTCAAGTTAGGGTTTAAGAGCTATTTCTTTCAGGGGAAGATCAAGGGATTTTCCAATCAATGTCTTAAGGAGGATCTGAGTTGCATATATGAATGTGTACAGTGCATAATGGTCATGTTTTGGGCACTTCGGGGTATGTCATAGGGAAGTGCAGGAGGTGTGAAAAAATACTATGTAACACATATGCTCTCCCCCATCCATGCTGTGCGATTTCTTCCACCGCTCTCACCTCTTGGTATAATTCTGGTCAACAAATCCACTGTGTTTCAATAGCATACTGTGTTGAATGATGCCTCTGGTCGTATCTCGACTATCATGCTCTACATAATACCACTATCCTTACCTCAGTCACGCATATCACTGTCTATTTGAACACCACCTTTTGCATAGGATTCTCCTTTTAACAGTGATGCAATTGATAATTTCTGAAAGTTATCTCAAACTATCATATTCTTGCCTTGAGACAACCGTCACTCACATCGTGGGGCATCCAGTTTGCACTACTTAAAAGTTCTGGAAAACACCCTTGGAAGTCAATTCCACCTGGCTGTCACATGTTGCTTTGGGATCTACTTCCGTGGGAACCTTTCCAGTAACCTATTTTTGAAAATCGTTGTATGTAAAGGGCACTAGTAAATGAGCATTGTGTGCAACAATGGATTTCGATATCTTTTTGCATAGTAGCTACTTTGGCATCGACAACATGGTATGAAGCTAAAATTGTTGGTATTCAACTCATGAAGGGTTGTTGCAAGTTAATGCGTTGTGTTGTGGTGATTTGTTGTAGTTAGTGTTGTTGCATTAGTTCTCTTTTGTGTATCATGGACAATGGTGACAAAAACCATTTGTAAATCTCTACACATTTCGACAAATGAGAAGCATTGAGCGCTAGCTTGCTGAGTCGAATCGTGGTCCAACATTCACTCCTCTTCACGTGTCCTCACCCCTTGCATCAACTTCAAAAATTTTATCTCTAGATGGCACTTGCTGCATCGATTGTTGAGGAATTTCCTGATGAAATACACATAGTTTCAACAACATTTTTAAAGACTTCAAAGGCATTCAATAAACGACTAGATGGGAAAATTTTGTAGGGTTGAATGGAGCCTTGAAGTCGGTGCATAACATGTAGTATGTACATTCAATTCTCTACTGCGTTGATCTATTTTAAAAGGGCATATGGTATGAATATTTGAGTTGGTTGTTGCTTATGCGTTGAATATATTTTTTGAAGGCTGTTTTTATGTGCATTGGTTATGTTCCTTACCATATGTAAAATAAAGCTTGGTATGGTTCATAAAATTTATGAAATGTGTATCCCTTTTTAAGGATATTATATTATAAGTATAATGCACCATGAACTATGACCTACAAGTGTATACGCTGTGTTGACTCGTTTGACAACATTTGCGTTGGTTGTATGGCCCTGTTCCATGGGGAGCTTGGTATGGCGACCTTATAGTGTTTTTAGTGGGCAATGTGATTGGCTTCCAGCGACATATTTATGAAAGTTAGTACAAATGGTTCCAATATGATATTTATGAAAGTCGGTACAAGTGGTTCCAATCTACCTATCCTTATGAGAGATCACTCTCTATATTGATTTCTGTGAATTAGCTTGTTGATTCATCTCCCGCTCTGTCACAATTGCATTTTATTTCTCCATTCCAAGAGATTTTTGTGGTACTAACCACTCCAATCATAAAATTTATGATAGCAGCTAGTACTTGTCCATCTAGTGTCGTATTTCTTCCTATAATCTACACGCTCAACTTGTAAATGACAAGGAACAAGTATTGATATAATGTTGAAATCTGATCTTCGTGTGGATCTATTCAAATTTGTTGAAGCAAAATAAATGCCAAAATATAGACTGTAAGTTCGACATTGTGGAGGGTAAATTAGATTGACAGGTCATCACATTGCTATTTGAAGTTCAAACCACCTTTCTTTGTTGCAAATCAAAGTTTGGGTTGGTGAATGCATTCATTGCGCATCTAATTACTTGATGGGTTTGTCATATACTTGGAGTCGTCTCTTATTTTAATGTACTGAGAGTACAAGTGGGTATTTTTTCCCTCATCATTTTATGATTTGTTGAGATTAAAAAAATGGCTAGACTTGATGATGCATATGAAGTGTTAAATACCTTAATCCATTTTACTATTGATGAGATGGTAAACATTAGTAGGGACACTTTGTCAGACATTCAAACCTGTCTACAAAATGCACAAGATAAAATTGATTTTTTGCAGCTTGAATCTCAGATACAACAAGAGGAGCTACAACTGTGTAGTTGTCATTCTAAACCTGTTTCTATTAAAAACATTAAGACATACTCCCATCAACACCAAGAATATAAATTTGAGGTTGATTCACATTTAGTGCCTAGTGCAAGAGCATATTTTCATACCGAAGCAGAAATTCAACTTGCACTTCCCAAGACCATCATCAGACCTTGGGAAGAGCTTGTCCATAACAAGCACAAAACTAGTCTTGGATATGACAAGGATGTGTCCTTTCATATTCTAGACTCTTCCAAGCCAATATGATTTCAAAGTGATGGATTTCTTCATGATGTGACACCGTCACCTGTTCCAGATTCTTCTCCTCCACATTCACAGCCAAAAATTGTTAAATGCCAACATTGTGACTGAGTTGGCTATATGAAAGATCACTGTTTTGATCTTCATCCATGTGAGCATTGTTATAAAACTAGTAATTCTTCAAACTTATGCTTCAAAAACAAGCCTCCTGCAAGGACAAATATTCACCTTGGATGGATTTATTCTTGGTAATGGGGAACAAAAACTAAGAAGATATTTCAGTCATATGCCAGAATTTCTTTTAGAGTATTGAAAAGTCTTGCAGTTGAATTTTCTCCATAATCTCACCTTGTATCTGATGGGGGGTGGGAGTGATGGTCATCTACAAGCTTCAAAGCCACATCAAGAGAGTGTGAGCCACAAACTACCATACCATATTCAAAGTTGTGGCTAGAGACAAAGATGCCCTTGAGAATGCCTTGGTTGGTGGTCAACCTTAAACCATCTATGCAGGGTTGAGACCTCCATTTTCAAGTTGAGATTCTCCCTCTTCAAAGAATTGGGGACACTTCTTCTAGCAGAATACTTCAATTTCTTACCAGTTTTGGAAGACTTCCAGGAATTGCATCAAACATTCCAGAGTTGGTGGTCATCCTTAAACCATCGCAGGTTGAGACCTCTCTTTTCAGGTTGAGGTTATCCCTTTTTATGCAGGTAGTAGACCTCCTTTTCCAGGTTGAAGGTCTCCCTCTTCAAAGAATTATGAGAAATTCCTCTAGCATAAGAATTCAACTTCTTTCTAGATTTGGAAGTGTTCCGCGAACTGCACTAAGCGTTCCAGTGTTGGTGGTCATCCTTAAACCGCCACCTTATGCCAACATTTCAAAGAGAACATTCAGCCTAGTGCTTCCATGCATTTTTTCCAATTTTGTATTAGAGCTCTCTTCTTAGACTCACACATAGCCCTTCGGATTAAGGGGGGTACTGTTGGACACCTAATCCTCTAAGGGTTGGTGTCAAAGCTAAACATTCAAAGGGAGTCTAAGGGACCACTTGGAATATGAAACCAATGGTCACTCAAATGTATTATATATATGTATCATCGTGAATAATATATGAAATTCAATTCTTATCCTTCACACTCTTGTCTTTTCCATGGCTATGTTTAACACTTAACTTATTTTTTAAAAGTATTATTATAAACCTTATGGGTTTTCACCTTAATTGCCATTCCTTTATGATAAAGTAAGTCACTTTACTTTAAATATTATTCCAAGGTATATAGTGTAGTTTAATACTCATTAGGTGAATTTTGAGATCTAAAATGGGCCTCCTAAGGAAATTATAAAATAATAGTGGAAATAATAAAATAAGATTAGATTACACCATAAAATTTTAGAGGGGAAAAAGAAAAAACTAATTTTTCAACTCGTATTTTCCACTTATCTCCCTATGTGTTTACTCAAATTTCAAGCGAGAACACTTGTTGGATGCAAAATTTGATTCCTCATCTAAGGAGTACTCATGTTGCATACTTTCGATGGACCCTACTACACAAAAAAATGAGAAATACATGAAAAACATCATTACAATCACAATTTTTCATGTATTTCTCATTTTTCATGTAGAAAGGTCCATCGAAAGTATGAAACATGGGTAATATTTGGATGAGGAATTAATTTTTACATCCAACAAGTATTCCTGCTTGAATTTGAGTAAAAATTAGGGAGATAAGTTGAAAATACGAGTTGAAAAAATAGTTTTATTATTTTTTAATATATATTTTTTTTACTCCAAAAATGGTGAATCATCCCCCATGGTGGAAATCATCATATTGAATCCTATTGGTTCTTATAAATTTTATTTCGGTTGTACATGTTATCACTCCTCCGGATCTCCAAGGTTGAGGAAGAGTCCAGCTGAGGTAACCACATACCAACCTTTTGACTTGGTAGCTAGCCCTACCAAGCCGAAGAGGGCTCTCTCCAAAGAATCACATCCAAGAGGGTTGGATGGATTAGGGTTTTATGCTAGTTATGATGTGCATAGGTTGTTTTGATTTGATTTGATTGGGGTAATCACTAGATGAGTGAATTAGGTTAGAGAGTGAACTAGGTCAGGGCAAAAGAAATTTAGTATTGCAGACATCTGATGGGGCAAGGTAGGCACATATTTTAACACTTTGTGGTATCTTGATGGAATGGTTTAGAATGATGAGGTGCTAAGAAGAGCATGGAAATCATGAATTATTTTTAAACAAATTATGATGATTTTCCCAAAACAGAGCATCGAAGATGAATTCTTCTTATCATACTTTAAAATCAAACATATTTAGAAGCGAAATGGATCATGGAAAATATATAACATTCACACACATGTAACTGAAGAAGAAACAATGTCAAAATACCATTCCACAGGAATCCCACCAAAATAGCTGCAACTCATCTAATATATTCCATGCCAAAGTTTGAATACAAGAATGTCTCTGATCACTAGTACAACATCCAACCGAGTCCAACCTCTGAAAAGAGTAAAGAAAGGGAAGATATAGACATCAAAACAAACTCCTCTCAACATCAGGGGTCGAATCCATGAGAGGAGGAGCAGTTCCACCAAAATCTAAACTGATAGCTAGAGTGTAGGGTGGTCAAAGTGACTCATCCCTAATTACATTGAAACTGATTCATCTGACTTGGTGAAGACTATTAACTTAATGTATTTACCCCTAGGTAATAGTAAAAGATCATAGTTACATTTACCATATTAGTTACATCAGTAAAAATTGATTCCCAAGGATGAAAATCAAAACTGGAGCAAAACAGTGAAAAAATCAGGCAATTTGTCCTATGCACAACGCCTTTAGCCTATGTGCAACGCCTTGTTCTAGTTGATTTTTGAAGGGTTTACTGATATCCAAATGAGCTCAAGATAGCCCATTGGAAATCTTATCCTGTATGCTTTCCAGAAATGCACTTGGCTAAAAAAAAATAACAATATTTGACCCTCCAAAAGGTCAATCTCCCAAGACTTCTTCTGTGTGCAACACTTAGCTGAAAAAGAGGGCAGAAAGGTGATTTTTGAGGTGTTTTTGGCCATTTCTCCCTGTCAAATTGTCCAATTTTGGTGTGCCACTAGTTAAAATTATATGTTCATGGCCTTATGAATCCAGTGGTGGTCTTTGCTTTCCATTTAGAGGCTTCTAAAAGATGCACAACACCTACAACACTGCGCATAGGATAGTTCAACTATGCCACAACTATCCATTGTTGCATAAAAAATCCAATAATGCCAAAAAGTGCCCAAAATCCTGTCAAAATTGGTGTATGAGCTGTTGATGATGTGTGTTAAGCATGGAAAGAGGCCTCAGCAAGGATTTCTAGCTTGCCTTTCTCCTCTTGCACATTTAGGTTTTCAAGCTTTGACTTCACTTTCTTGAGTTTTGACCTTGCTATTTGGCTTCTTCGGAAAAAATACTTTGCCATCCTCCTCTGTATGTCATTATCTCTTTTAGCCTTGTTTATGAGCTTTTCAAGATGGTTGTTCACCCTCTCAAGCCAATGATCCTTTTTTTCGTTGATCATTATGGCCAATTTCTCACTTAGGGTAAGCTTATTTGCTAGTTCAACTTCTTTTTGTTTCTCTAGTTCCAATGCTCTCTTTAGGCATTTGGTTCTTGGCCTTTTCCTTGGCACTTGTTCTTCCAGCTCATCAGGATCACCATATTTTCCATATGCTTCATCAAGTAAAGCCTTAGCCTTGTTCTCTTCTCTTTTGGCTTTGAGAAGGTCCACCTCCATGATCAACTGTTTTGTTTCCAATTGTTGGTTTTCTTGCTCAAGAAATGAAATGACATATTTAGCGTTTTCCAATTGAGTTTGAAATTGTTTGATTTGGGCTTCTTTCTCTTTGATGATCAAGCTTGTGCTTTCATGATCATCATCCTGATCCAAGTCAACAAGGTCAAACTCTGTTTCTATCTCTGGAAGTCTTCATCCTCATGTTTGATCTCTACCTGAACCTCTCCTTCTGTCATCTTTTCTTTGCCTTTGTGTACTTGTTTTGATGATGAAGAAGGTAGGGCCCCTCCCACAATCTGTGGGGAAAAAACCTTCCTATGACCTCTCTAATAAGTATATGCCAATGTGCCCAAATCTACCCTCTTAGGCTTGATGACCTTAGCTTTGCTAGGTGACCCTG
>APFE030898459.1:116236-141773 GCA_000404065.3 Pinus taeda
CTTCAGCATGATGATCAGTGGGATGAGATGAAGAAGGCATATCTTCAGCATGTGGAGGTTTTGGAGCAGTGAAAATATCATTGGAAATGAAAGTGTCCCATGAGATGTTCAACTGATTAAGGTGATGGAGGGCAATGATCTTGATCAGAGAGTGATGAAAAAGACTGTTCATTTACTGCTCATACCTTTTTCCTTGAACTGTGTATGCCATTTTCTCAATGCTTCTGAACAAATAATAAGGGATATTTAGCATTTTGACTCTTGTGAAGTGCATGAGCAATATGATATGGTATGTGTAGAGTTTGGAAAATCTGCCTTCACAAGTGAAGTACTTCATGATGATTTTGATCATGGGAGCATATGTATCAAGAAGGTGGCTGAAAGGGATGAATCTCTTTCTCTCGCTTCTGTACCGAGGCTTCAAGTATGGCTCATAATACTGATGATCTAGGTTTTGAGCTTTAAACCACCTTTCACCCACATTATGCATTCTAGTAGCAACAACAATAATGGCCGAGGATATGGTGAAGGTTACACCAGAAAGGGTCACTTGATTGTCCTCAAGATTTGAAATGAACACTCTGGTCAAAACATGATGGCTTTGAACTCTTTATACCAACACATAAAAGTCAAAATATCCCAAATGTTTGAAAGAATTGGCTGTCATAGGTGAGGCCATTAGTTCTCTAGAGTTGGTAGTCTCAAACCTCAAGATTCTTCCTCCTTTGTGTGGCCTTCTTTCTTCTGTATATTCCTATGAAAAATTTCTGTTTTCTTCCTCCATTATGTGTTTTCTTTCCTCTTGCTTGAAACCCTAGGGATTAGGAAATAGAAGTGGAAATGGGGTAGGAAAAATTTAGGGAGTGGAGGAAGGGATAAGGAAACTTAGGGAAGTGATAGGGGAGTGAAATGTGTATGGGATTTAGGATTTGATATTTAATTACAGGTATCTAGTATGGCTACCTAGGGATTTCATTTCCTAGGACATAGGGTTTAAGGGAGAATGAACTTTGGATGGGGATTTAACAACATAGGGGTAGGGATGGAGTTTATTGTGATGTGGGAAGGGTAGTAGGGTCTTAGGAATAGTTTTTAAGGGTGTAGGAAAAAAGATAGGGTTTGCAAGGCTTTAGAATTCCCAATTTCACACATTGAACTTCATAACATGAATGATGACTTTGAAAGATGTATGGAGGGATGGACAGGGCTGTACTTACTTGATAAGAGGCTTAGAAACCATGTGCTAAGGGTTTGGAATCTTTGTTTGCAGTATGAGAGCTTGTGGACAAAGTTTGACCAGTGCGCAACACCCTTAGTGTGTGCGCAACGCTTTCAGCCCATGTGAAACACCTTCAAACTGTGCGTATCACCTTCATCCCATGCGAAATGCCTTCAGCCTATGCACATCGCCTTCAGTCCATGCGCAATGCCTTCAGTCTGTGCGTAGCGCCTTCAACCTATGCGCAACATCTGTCTCTATTTTGCTAATTTTGCCCAAAATTGTGAGGAATGGTGCTTTGGGGTTTGTTCAACAAATGATAGGAGGAAAATGGAGTTGGGTTAGATGCTAGGAAGGCCTTTATACTTGATTGAAATTGATCATTAGCTTTTAAAAACCCACTTTCTAATGTTTCTCTGCTACTTTTTGAAATGCTTGCTAGTTTCCCTTTGCACTTTGACTTTCTTTTTTGCAGGTTGATGATGCTGGAGTTTTGACACTTTTCACATTTGAATTTGCTTGGATGAAATTGACACATATTTTTTTTTTGACTTGACAGCTTAGGAATAGTAATTTATTATATATAATGAACATAAAATTACATAAACTAGAAAAAGATATTGCATCTCTGTTTTAAGAATAAAATTACAATCTGAACTAAAATTGATAACTTGGAATGAAAATTAGAACTTGGGCAAGCATAATTACATGTTTGCCAATCCTTTTTAAATGAAAAAAGGATATTATTTTTCTCACTCTCATACTTTTTGCTGGCTTTATGTAGTGAAATGGAGAAATATTAGACCTTGAAAAAATGAAGCCCAGTGACTTAATGGGACCTTGAATGAGCAAAATCCATGTGGATGACTGACACAAAACATGATGAAATGAGCCTTTATTGTCAATCTATGCTCAATAAGACACAAGAAGGTGGGCCAACAAATATTGATTTTTGAGAGAGAGTAGTGATTTTGACATAGGGCTACCATCATTGAGTAAATTTTGGAATGAGGACCTACGCGGAATGACAAAAATTTCAGAATGGGACCCTAATGTGATATAAAAGAGGAGTTTTGATCACTGATGGCAGTATGCAAATACTGAATCTAACAATACATTTTTCTTAGGAGGCCCATTTTAGACCCCAAAATTCCTTTAATGGACACAGGTGCATAGACTGAGCATAAGATGTGAGAGTCCGAACAAGAGCTTACTAATGTGATGGTGTGGTCACATGGTAATGCTGAGAAGAATTTTTAAATGTTTTGCAATAAATTGTAAATATTTACATTAGGAAGTGAGTTTTGATTTTTAGAATAAATTGGAGAAGTTATTTTCTAATGTAAATATAGTTTTTAGTTTTCCTGATTTTGTGGAGAAGGTGAAACGATTCACCGTTTGTGGCTCTTGGTTGTCATAGTTTGTTCCTTTTGGGAAACAATAAAAACAAATAGAAGGGAAAAAGGGAGAAGTTCCCGAGGGAGGAGAAGAGAGAGGGAGAGAAAAGAGGAACTCATTGTTTCCCTATGCAACTACAATCATGAGGTTGCAAATCGCTTGTCCTTTCCAATCTTTGTGAACATGAAGGTATTTCTGTGTCAATGGTGTAATTGAATGGGAAATATGACTATAATTTAGTGTGGTTTTAGATTGAATCAAAACCCCTTGTTGAAGAAAATCAATTTCTACTTATGAATTGTTACTATTCAGAATTTTATTCCTATGTGTTTGGTTATATTTAAAACTCTGCACTTGTTCAATTAGTTTACATTAATAATACCAGCATTGAAGCTTCAACAATGTAATTTGTTCATGTAGCTTGTGTATTCTCGTTGAAATGGTCTTCAAACTCGTAGAGGAATGTACCGTGGTGTCCAAGAGTAGGAATTTGAGTCATTTACAGTAAACTGGTCATTTTGAAAGTTTGTAGCTTGTTGAACCGATTTATAAAAGAAACAGTTTAAAAATCTTGTAGCTTCATTCGTGGTGTGATTTTCCATTTGTCTTTTGGGATTCCTGTTTTGTCAATCTTAAAGTCTGTAGAAGGAATGTGTTGCTGTGCCTTGGAATAGTGGTTGTGTGGTTTTCTGTTCATGATTGGAGTTTTTTTACAATAATAAGACAGAGTACCATATTTTTAATGTTGTCACATCCTTTAGATTAGATTTCTAATAGTTAAATGTGAGCTAGCGAGCAACCCATAATGAACAAAAGTGAGTGAAATTATTCACTGCATAAAATATCCTTTCAAGGTCGTGGAGAGTCTATTAGGAAAAGGGTAGAGTTATTTTAGTTTCTTGAAAATTGCTATATAGAATTTTAATAAGCGCTGCAAAATTATTTCGCACTGAACGACACTATGAAATTATTTTGTAGAGACGAGACACTAAATTATAAATGGACATTGTGAAATTATTTTGTAGTGACTGAAAAATAAAATAAAATTTGAAAGACTGCATGTCGGTTTGAAATCTCCTTTTGGCCAACTTCCGTATTGCCCAATTGTGTGGGTATTTTTTATTATTGGGAGTTGAAGGTGTTAAAAGGGTTGAATCCTTTATTATATGGATGGGAGAGATTGGTGATATTAGCATTTGGTGTGAATCATAATGCATCAAGTGGTATCAGAGCCTTGAACACTCTTTGGTGATGAGATTAGAACAACTCATCAAGTGAGCAAAGTTTTGGAGATGAAATTTAGATCGCTGAGCAGAATCAAATATGATAAATCTGATTAAGTGATTATGGAATGGAAATAGGAAAGAAATGAAGGTAATAACATTGGAAGTTCATAGTAGAATCATGAAGTAGAATTAGATTTGAAAATATGATTGAGGTAACTTATTTTGTTTTCATTGAATTTGAAGATTGATGATTGAATGATGGAAATATGAAGAAGAAAATGCATGGGAGACAATCTACTTTGGGGGAAGTAGATCAGATTTGTTTTGAAGATATATTAGAAAAAAAAAAAATAATTTCTTAGTGAAGGACATTAACAGACTATAACATTAAAGGTAGAGCCAACTGAGAAGACCACAACAACAATGATGCATGTTCAACATAAATTTGGGCACTGAGGTAATGGTGTTTTGTTAATTAATTACTGATTACAAGTAGAAATGATGCTTTTTACAATTGATGACTATAACCAAGAACAAAGAGAATTATTGATGATGATGGTAAGGAACCTTGCAATAGAGAAGGAGGACAAGCAAATTTCTCAAAGGAAGAAGGTGATTAAATCACATATAGAAGACATAAGAGCAGAGAGTGCTCAGATGAAGATTCCAAAGGAAGGAGTAAAAAAGAATACTGGGAGAAGAATATGTATGGAAGATCTTAGTATGGTATTCACAAACAGGTTGATGGAGTCATCTTGTTGTAGTGGCTTGTGTGCAGTTCACAACAAGAAGGGAGAAATTCATAGCAAAAGGATTTTTGTGACTACTAAGGGTCATAGTAAAGGTTCAAAGAGAATCCATAGTAGATCAAGTTAGGATAAACTTGATATAGAAGTAGCTGAAATTAAATTACAACTAGATATGATGAGAGGATTGTTACAAAAATATGAGGAAGACGAGGGTTAGAAATGGACTCTCTAGAAGAAAGTAAAATGGAATTTGTTTTAGGTGAAGCTAAGAAAGAGATCAAATGCTTAGTTGATGGAGAAAGCTGAGTTTGAACATAATATCAATTCTCAGTTGGAGGTAAAGATCAAAGGAGTTGAGTTGCAACAAAGGAAAATTGTTGAAGAAGAAGTTCTATATGAACTGAAACAAGGGGTAAACCTTAAAGAGAGAGAGAATGATAATGCTGAAAGGAGACTAGTTGAAAGTCTCATGGGCCATTTTGAAATTGAAGACTAGCATGAAGAAAATGTCGATGAGAGACTAGTTGAGAGTCTCTCAAGATGTGTGGACAATCAACATATGATGGTTGAGGTGTTAATGAAGGATACATGCCATGATGATTTTGATTTTAACAATTGGTTTATGAATCCAGGAGTTCTTCTAGATGAAGGAAAGAGAATTTATTTTTTTCTATGCACAGAGGAGGATCAATCACTAAGACTGTTATATAGGTTGGAGGCAAGACAAACGATAGTCAAGATGAAGACTATGTGCCATGGGAAAATGCAACCATGGAAAACCAACCTTAGGGTGATGAATACATGTATGTGAATATTAATGAGGATGTTGTTATAGTGGTTGAAGAATATGAAGATTTGATGGGCAACTTGGAAGCTTTAGCGCTGCATGAGGAAAGGGTGCTTGGAGAAAGTGAGAAAGAGACAATGTACATGTGTGCACCATAACAAGTATCCATCCTTAGAGAGGATGACAATGATGAAGTATATGTTGATGAGGGGCTCACTGGGAGTCTCATTGATTATTTGGAGAATGAATATCAACTTGAAGAAATGGTGTAAGAAGAACCAATTGAGTCCACAACGCCTTGGGATTTTGAAACTAACAAATTAGGTGTGTTTGCAGGTTGCACAAGTCAAGAAGAAGTAAAACCATTGAAGACTCCCACAAGGAGGAAGAAGAATGAAAATAATTTGATTTCTGTTCCAAAGGCTATGTGTCCTTATGAGAACATACATAAGGTGATTTATAGAAGGTATTTGTAGCAATCTATTTTAGCAGAAAACAAAGTGGAATTGGCGTGTATAGATGGCCAAATGAAACAAAGAGAAGCATTCAGATGTATTGCTTAATAAATCTGAAGAAGAAATTTTGTTGCCAGAAAAATTTCTTTAAAAATATGAGTCTAAGCTATTGATAGAACCACAGGCTGAACATTCAAGTTTAATGTTCAATAATTTTGAGGAAGAAATGGGATTTTTGGAAAGTTGGATACACAAGGATTTAGGTCATAAAAACCATAGGAAGTTTGTAGACTCACCCGAAGAGAAGGAGCATATTAAATTACCACAAAACAATGGTATAGAAGAGGAAGGAATGTAGTAAATAGTGGGCAAAAATAACATAAATTTTCAACAATATGAAGAAGATATCATTCAACATAGTATTGTTGAGATGAAGGATGAAGTCAAAGTGGAAAATTCTGAATAAAACAACAATTTTTTTGTTGTGAGAAAGCAAGGAAGAAGACATCCAAATGTCTTAAGAATTTGTGGAGAGATGTGTGATGAATAGGAAGAAGATAAGAATACAAAAATTCTTATACAAGGAAAGATCTAATTACAAATAGACAACAATGATGGGAAGTTCCAGCAAAAAATGTAGAGAGTGGTGAAAATAGTTCCAAGCAATTATTATACTGATGTGTCAATGGAGGACAACAACGAATTTTAGACAAGAAATATTTGTTTGTGCCAACCAGAGGATAGATTGGATGTGGAAATAGAGAGAATAAAGAAGCTGATGTTGAAGAAACATCAACATAAGAGGTATGTAGGGAAGAGGAGAATAAAGGACAACATATTGCAGATGTTAAAGCAAGTTCTCATCAGTAACGAAGGAGGAAGACTATAGAAGGAGAAAAAAAAAGAGCAACGACATGACAAGGAGGAGGACTAGATACAATATAAATTTTGGAAACCTGGAAGGTTGAGGAGAAAAAAAGAAGAAGAACAACAACCCAAAGGAATGAATGACCCACTGCACTTTAAGGTTTGGGATCGAGGAGGACTATACATTAAAGGCTTATGACTAGGAGGTCATAAATTTTCCTACTTTGGGAGTTTGATGTAGGTGCATAGATCAGGAACAAGATGTGAGTGTTTGTACAAGAGCTTAACAATGTGATGGAATGGTCGCATGGTAATGTTGGGAGGAATTTTTAAATGTTTTGTAAGAAATTGTAAATATTTACATTATGAAGTGATTTTTGGTTTTTAGAATAAGTTGGAGAAGGTATATTCTAAAGTAAATATAGTTTTCAGTTTTCCTTATTTTGTGGAAAAGGGGAAAAAATCAGCCTTTGTGACTCTTGGTTGTCATAGTCCATTCCTTCTAGGAAACAATAAAAAAAAAAGAAGGGGAAAAAGGAGAAGCTCCCGAGTGATGAGAAGAGAGAGGGAGAGAAGAGAGGAACTCATTGTTTCTCTATGCAACTACAACCTTGAAGTTGCAAATTGTATGTGCTTTCCAATCTGTGTGAACATGAAGGTGTTTCTGTGTGCATGGTGTAATTGAATGGAAAATCAGACTATAATTTGGCGTGGTTTTAGATTGAATCAAAATGCCACAATGAAGCAAATCAATTTCTACTTATGAATCATTACTATTCACAATTTTATTCATGTGTGTTTGATTATCTTTAGAAGTCTATACTTTCTCAATCGATTTACATTAAGAATATTAGCATTGAAGCTTCAATTGTTGTGATTTGTCCATGTACCTTGTGTATTCTTGTTGAAATGGTCTTAAAACCCATAGAGAAATGTACCACAATGTTCAGGAGTAGGAATGTGAGGTATTTGCAATAAACTAGTCATTTTGAAAGTCTACAACTTGCTAAACCAATTTATAAAAGAAAAATTTAAAAATATTATGGCTTCATTCATGGTGTGATTGTCCATTTGTCTTTTGGGATTCATGTTGTGTCAATCTTAAATTATGTAGAAGGAATGTGTGATTGCGCCATGGAATAATGGTTGTGTGGTTTTCTATTAGTGATTGGAGTGTTTTTACAACAACAAGACAAAGTACCCCATTTTGGATGTGATCATGTCCTTTAGATTGTATTTATGACAATTAAATGTGAGATAGAGTGTAGTCCCTAATGAAGAAATGCAATTGAAATCATTCACTACGTCAAGGATACATTCAAGGCCATGGAGAGTCGATTAGGAGAAGGGTTGATTCATTTCAACTTATAAAATTTCAATGAGCTTCGTTAAATTATTTTGTAGCGAACGCCACTACAAAATTATTCTGTAGTGATTGGACATTGAATTAGAAATGGAGGTTGTGAAATTATTTCATAGCGATTGATAAAAATATTTAAAATTTGAAAGACTATGTGTTAGTTTGAAATCCACTTTTGGATTGCATCCATCTTGACTAGTTGTGTGGGTATTTTTTGTTGTTGGACATTGAAGGTGTTAAAAGGGCTGAATCCATTGTTATATGGATGGGGGAGATTGGTGATAATGGCATCCAGTGTGAATCAAAATGCATCAGATACATTCTATGTTTTAATAATTTAAAACTTATATGGTTTAATTCACCTTACCAGTGGCCACCATGGGATTCAATATTTTGACCTTCTCATTACATTATAAATAATAAACAAATGCACCAAGGTTTGATATTCTTTACATTTGGCATACATGTTCAATTGGAAGGACTGTGCTCTATAGATGACAAAAAAAATTCATTTATGTGGACCCTGCTTATCCACATGGATCATCTATTGATCCACTTAGGTCTCCCCCAATCTATTCTCACATGAATTCATTTGGTAAAACTTGGACTTTCAATTGATGGTTATGATTTAATCTTCTCAATCCAACAATGATCAATGTTAGGGTTTAGGCTTTGGCCTTATCAACCTTCTCCTTGCTAGTTCATTTGGTCAATCTTTCTTGGTTTCTAACAAAGATCCTCTCTGCTCTACAACAAGGTTCTTTCAACTTTCCAATATTTGATAGGTTAAGAATAAAAATAATTCTCATTCTCCTCTAAGATTGAACTCTTAACCTTCGATTAAAATACATTGTGAATCAATGTCGCTGAACAAGTCTAAATAAAATTGTTTTTTTCTTATGATATTTACACATTTCTTTTGATATTTGCTTGTATACTTTAATTTAACCCATTCATTTGTTTTCTTGGATTTGATGGTTATGATATTGAGACTCTTCTTGGTCTCTATCACAGGTAAGTAAAAATTCTTGAATTCTATTTTGTTTTACTTGAACTTGTTACGTGAACTTGTTATCATTCCCTTCTTTTTCCATGTAAAATTTTGTTTTCTATTCTTTTCTATAAACATCATGTTTTTTATATTTGTTTGACAATCTAGGGTTTTGAAATACCATTTTTCGTTTCTGTTTGCATACTTAACACAAATATATGAAATTGTTTATAGCTTCCTCTCAACAAGAGTTCATTCTCAGCAAAAGGGTTCATTTCCAAAAGGTAATACGTTACTGTTCATTTAAAATAATTAAAAATCCCATTGCTCTTCTTGTATTCTTGGTATATTTCTTGGTCATTTTTCAAAATTAGGGTTTCATAATTGAAACCTAACATACCCTAGTTTTGTTTAGCCAGATGTAAATATTGGCATGAACCTTTATGCTCTGGCCATGATTACAAATATTGTGTTGTGGCTAATTTTTTTTCTTATACAAAATTTTTATTCATTTGCAGGGTTTCAACCCTTCTCAAACTTGTTAATTTTAAAATTCCTTTTTAGACTTTTGACAATATTTTTGTTTGCAATAGACAAATGATATGGTTCCTTGGACCTAGAGTTCTCCTCAAGCATATTGGGTACCAATAATCTCTTGTTTCTTCGTTGTTAATGTTTTTTGTTACTACATCACCACTTATATTTTGGTATTATTGGAAATTCACATGTACGTTCCTTCTTTGGCATTTTCCGATAGTTTTTCTTTAAACATGTTGCAAAACCTTTCTAGTTTGTTAACGAGTTAATTTTCCTCCCTTGTAGGTCATATGATCTTAAAATCTTGTTTGCTTCATGTGTATGTGGTTGATTCTCTCATCAGGGATAGTGATACCAGGGTTCTATTTTTACATTAGTTACCAGGATTCTATGCAGGACATTACCTTGAGGGGAAATTTAACATTAAGGCAAATATGCCTTGATTGTAATTATGTAAAATTACCATGGTTGAAAGGCTTCGGTAAATGGGTACTATTATTATTACAATTGTCACATAGGACTTTTCGACCATTCTCGTTAACAACTACTTTTCGTAAAAGCCCATGTATGTTGGGTCTTTGTTTCATAATATAAAAGAGATTATTTCATAAACAATGTTTTCTTTATTTATCTATTGTTTTAAGAATTTATAGTATATAATCATGTTAATCCTTCAATATTTGCATGCCTTTAGAGAAAATTTAAGCTAGATAATATATAATAATTTTCACCCATTGATGGGTTCCTTTCTCTATTGGCTACAACCCCTATTTTAATTATTGGATTTATGTACATTCTACAAGTTAATTATAGAGAACTCTATCATTTTCTAAAGTTTTATTAAGTATATATATTTGATGTAAAAGGTTATGTTTGGCTAAAGGTCATGTCTCAAATTTCCTTCTTTTTTGATATATATTGAACTAATTTGACCTTACATTTAGTCTTTGTTTTACTATATAATTAATGTCTCGTCTAACCTATAATTTGATACATAAAAGGATGCTTCTAGCATACCCTATGAAAATATTTTGTTTCAAATATGTGATTACCTGTTTTTATTTTTCATGTTGCATGTATCTAGAAATTTTAATTAAAAATTTCTCTCAATACAATTAGAAAATATATACTTGTCAGGGATTTGCATAAAAAACAATAAATAGAAAAAAATATTCTATTTAGTCATTTATAATATCTTCTACTTTTCTCTGTGTATAATACTTAAAGGACATATTTCTATTTTCTTTTCATTCACATACATAAACATTCATAAAACTTGCACAATATAGAATAACGCTATGATTATGCATCAAAACACTTAGCATAACCAAATTGTTTAGAATACCAAATTGAAAAGTGTTTTCCTTGGAAAATAATACTCGAGCTTTCCCAACCTTGACTATTCCTCCTATATGTGCACCCCAAGCTTTAATGGACTGCAAACCAACAAAACATTCTCTTATGTTTTCCCTTTCTATCCACTATACCTCCTCACTCTAGCTTTAGAATATGTGAGTCTAGCTACAATATAGGAAAAAAAGGCCCTTTTCCAAGATTATGTTAGAAATTAGTAATTGCCTCCTCCATTATCCATTAGGTGGTAGGTAGTTACTTTGCTCATTAATGAACTCCACTCTCCATAGATTCCTAAGACAATGTCCTGTCTTTTCGTGAGAGTTACTGATCAATAAGATTTCCACAATTAAATAATCTAATCCTTAGATTAGATGCCTAGGTTTTACATTATCCAAGGGTAAATAAATGTAACCACTAGCTTGTAGTCCATAACTTCCATTTAACATTTGTAACCTCAATATTATTTTCCAAATTTTATTAACAAATTAATAAAACATTTTTGCATAAAACTATCAGTAATACAATATTGATAAACCAATTCCATATAAGTCCTAGAGTCACAATATCAACACACTTGAAATATACAATATTCACACATAAGACTAAGTTAGGGGATATCACACCCTCCCCTACCTGTGTTTGACATTGCCCTAGTGTTTGTTTTGTATTTCAACCCAAATTTAGAATAAATGTGGATACGGTTCTTTAAAAGCATCTACCAATTCCCAAGTTGCCTCCTCCAGGATGAAGTGTTTCCACTATACTTTGAATTGGACTATGACTCTATTCCAAAATGTGACTTCCCTCTAGTATAGTATGCATAGAGGTTCTACTAGGAACTCTCCCTCCAGTTCTACTTGTACGACATTCCAATCAATTATGTGAGCTAGATCATGTACATATTTTTTTAAATAAAGGCGCATGAAACACATCATAAAATTTTATTCTTGTTGGTAGAGAAAGCTAATAAGAAATTGGACCTATCCTTGCTAACACTTCAAAGGATCCACAAAATCTGGGTGATAACTTGGCACAACGACCAAGTCTAAGAGTACTTTTCTTAGGTTTCATTCTTAAATAAACATGGTCACCAACATGAAAATCTTTGTGAACTCTCTTTAAGTCTACATAGCTTTTCTGTTGGTCCTTAGCTACTTTTAGATTTTGTTTCACCCATTTGACTATTTCGTCCATTTATTTCAATATATTTGGTCCTAAAACCAACCTGTCTTTAGGATGATCCCAACTTAAAGGAAATTTTAACCATCTCCCATACATTAATTCAAAAGGGATCATCTTTGGGGAAGTCTAATAGCCATTATTGTAGGCAATGTTTTCTAAATGCAAATAATATTCCCACTAAACGGGCATATCCATAATATACATTCACCACATGTCCTCTAGGATTTGATTGATCCTTTCTATTTTGTGATCCGTCTGGGGATGATAAGCTGTGCTAAATTCAACTTTGTACCCATGCCTTCAAATGAACCTTTCCCAAACATATAAGTAAATTTCACATTGCAGTATGAAATTAAAGCCTTAGGCATACCATGTAATCTAAATATATCCCTCATGAATATCTCTGCTCTATTAATGGCTTTGAAAGTATACTTTACAGGTATGAAATGTGTTTCCTTACTAAGTTTATCTACCACATCCATTATAGAGTCATGTTGTTTCCTTGTTTTTGGTAAACCAATGATAAAATCCATGAATGTTACCTCCCATTTCCATGATGGGATGGGTAAAGGATATAATAATCCAGCTAGATGTTGATGGGAAGCTTTAACCTATTGAAATTCTCCACATTTTGCTACATATTCTTGTATTTCTAACTTCATATTAGGCCAATAAAGGTCCTTTCTTAACATAGTTATTAGTTTATGATACCAAGGATGTCTAGCTGTAGGCTTTTTATGTAATTAATCAAACATAAACAATTTTATGTTTTGATCATTGGGTATATAAATTATGTCTCTACACATTACCAAATCCTCTTCATTAACAAAAAAAAACATTTCTTTCTTCATCTTGAAGATCCGAACTTTGAATTTTTTCCTTGATTTTAACATATTCCTCACTATAATATGCAATTGTATTTATGTTTTTTTCAATCAAATCTATTTTCCAACTACTTGCAGAAATAACATAAATCTAATTTAATTTGCTACTAAGAACATCTACTGTTTTATTTTCCTTTCCCTTAATGTTTTTTATTTCAAAATCATACTCGCTAAGGAATGCTAATCACAGGCTTGCCTAGCATTTAAGTTTGGCCGTTCAAAAATATATTTAAGAATGATATTATCAATTTTAAGCTAAAATATCTTTCCTATAAGGTAGTTCCTCCACATTTTAAGGCGTGAATAATAACTTCTAATTCTAGATCATGGATTGCATATTTTTTCTCATGGTATGTTTTCGAGATTCATAACTTACCACATGAAATTCTTGTATTAATACACCCAACTCCACTACCCACCACCCACCCACCCGCCCCCACACACACACACACACACCAAACCTTATTTACAAGCATCAATACAGAATATAAAGTCTTTACTGGGGTCAAATTGTTGGACAGTTGGCATTGTCTAGATGGCTAGTGGTTGCGAGTGTGTTGGCATTGATTTCAACTAGATCAGCATGGAGGTTTGTGGCAGTAGATGGGTTCAAAGACTACATCGTACCTTCTCCACTGGAAAGTGATTTGAAAGAGGTTTCCAATAGTATGTGGAAGTCCATGAATGACCATTGGGATCAAAATTTATTGAATGCCGAAGTTAGTCCCAAGAAGGTTGAAATATTGGAGCATGCTGGCATATCAATACCTCAAAAGGAGGTTCAATCAATCAGAGTAGGTAGAACATCAGATCTTGAATTTCAGAAGTTGATATAGGAAGGGATGAATATCAGAGGTTAGAGGCTCGGGACCTCGATGGTGTATTTAAAGGGGACCCAAAATGGCATGCAAACCCGATATAGTAGGGATTGAGCACGTCATATTAGAACATCGGGACCTCCCGAGATGGCATGGAACCAGGGAAGCAGGAGAAATTTCGGGAGGCTGAAATATCAGAGGTTGGCACCTCAGAGCCTAGATATTTCAGAATCTCATAATCTTGTAAGTTCTTATACATTGAAATTATTTGAAAGTGTTGAGGTTTGCGAGGAAGAGGAAATACAAAGGAATGCGTTGCAAAATGAAAGGACCGAGGGACCCTTTCTCTTTCCTCCTGTAGGGCACATGGTGGTTGGTGATTGGCCCCGAGAAGTTGACGAGGCATATGACATCAACATGATGTGGTACTATGAAGGACACGTGGCAGTCATACTCAACATTTTGGGTGGCATAATCTAACAAATCTAGGTGACACATGTCACCACTAAGGAGATGCCACGTAGAAATGATGATATTCACATGACTTCATCTCAGAGGTCGTATATCAGAAGTTGGATTTCTCATAACTCCTGTGTAATTGCTTTATGAAAAAGTTCCTATGAAGGGAGCTTCCGATGTTAAGTGGCACATGGTCAAGGGAGGTTCAAAGAACCAAGAGCGGAGAGAGGGTTTAGCACCTAAGTGCTGTGTAATTCCACATGGGAAATATTTCAAAGGTTTAAACTTCAAAACTCCTCTGTAAATTGTTTGGAGAAAATTAATGATGAAAGGGGTTTCGACGTTGGTGGCACTGGGTTATGAAAGTCCAAAAGAACCAAGGGCGAGAGAAAATACACAATGAGATAGGCCCCCAGTAAGAGCCTAAAGGCCTTATCACCTAAGTGTTATGCCCCTAGTCACGACACCTGTCATATGAAAAGAAAATGATAAAGGGGGCTAAGCAGGAATGGGCTAAAGGCATAGGGATTGTGATATTTCGTAACGTCTCTTTAATAAAAGTTACAAAATAAAAGGGCTCTGATAGTTTAGTACAAAGGAGTAGTGAAGGTGGGATGGGTCGACAATTTGGAGAGTAAATGCATGTAGAAGGTTGGTTTCACTAGAATAAATAGCAACTGTCAAGTATTGCAGGGTCAAGGTAGCAAGGACCATGATGTACAAAAAGGACTAATGAGGCTTGTCCTGAAGTTGAAAGAAATCCATCCCTAATATTATCGTGTACACCTTATAGAAATAAATGAATAAAAAAGAAGCCATATTGAAGTACAGTCAAGCTCTATGAGCCATGAAGAAGCATGGATAGTATTATTGGAGTATGCAAGTGGTATAAGTTTAAATTCTCGACATGGAGAATCACACAGGGACATGATGAAGTGAACAAAGTCCATTCTCATTGTTTAATGTAGTGACAAAACTTGTAAAAATTGGATGCAACAAAAGAAGGGTGTTCCATGCGAAGAGTACACTCTTAGGCAGTGTAGATGTCAACATAGATAGCATTGAGGCTTGTGCAACAGA
The DNA here is from genome assembly GCA_000404065.3 of Pinus taeda. Lineage (NCBI taxonomy): Eukaryota > Viridiplantae > Streptophyta > Pinopsida > Pinales > Pinaceae > Pinus > Pinus taeda. Next base: position 131,605 of record APFE030898459.1, read on the forward strand.
GGAAAAAAGAATTTGGATTTCCATTGAGAAACGGGGGAGAAAAAAATATTGTTTCATATGTGCTGAAGAGTGTGGAGTAGTGTGTGCAAAATTTGAGCAGCTAGCCTAAGTGTTAAATTGAAGCAGAGTGCTATAGAGAGCCTGTGTAGTAGAAAGCCGAGAGCAGAGCATATGTGGTTGTGAGAAGAGGATATGGTTCTATTGTGTGAGGCCGAGAGAGCCTGTGGAATAGTAGAGGACTGAGAGAAAAAGTATTATATTGCAGTGAACCATATTGGTATTTATCTGTATATGTAATTGTCTATGTTTTCAGTTTGAAAATTGTATGAAAGATAGAGCAATGTCTAGAGCAGGTGGTAGTCGACATTCATAACAGGTTAGTGCCTCTTTTTAAGTAGGTTCTTGCTATGTTAAGGGGGCTAGTGCCTCTTGTGAGTGGGTGCTCACAAACAAGTTGATGTAATTAATTAGGTGCTTGATTTACATCATAATAACAAATAGATTGGTGGTTTTTCCCTTTGGATTTTCATGTAAAAATACCTGTCAATATGTGTATGCTGCTCATGTCATGGATTGTATGTACATGTGAATGCCTTATCTTGCTAATCATCTGTAATGTGTATGAAATCTCTCACCTTTAACTGACCATAGTGAAAATAGTTAAAGACTTATACTTAAAATTGAAAGAACTTCACTATTACTGATTCACCCCCCACACCCTAGTAATTCCTTATTCCAACAATATCTTTAAAATTAGGGTAGTATTTAATAATTGCTTTAGTTTTTCAAAATCGTCATGACATTTCTGATTCCGAACAAATTTAGCTCCCTTATTATATAAGGAAGTGATTAGGTAAGCTAATTTCAAAAATCCATCTACGAATCTCCTATATAACCCATGATTCCCGTAAAAAAACTTGATGTCATCCACATCCTGAGGCATTGGCCATTTCATAATGGCCTTTATCTTATCTATATCTATATAAATCCCCTCCAAATATAACATGCCCCAAATAATGAATCCGTGTTTGATAAAACACACTCTTACTAAACTTGACATATAATTCAATTTATCTAAGTTTTTGGAGAACCATTTGCAAATGTTGATCATATTCCTCTTTTTTCCTAGAATATACTAAGATGTCATAAATAGACACAATGAAAAATTTACAAGGACTAAGTACATTATTCATCAGACACATAAAAGTGGCTAGTGCATTAGCAAGTTTGAAAGGAAGTACGATGAACTCATAATGCTTAGACCATGTCCTGAAAGTTTTTTTAGAATTTCTTCATCTTTGATTATGATTTGATTATAACCAAATCTTAGGTCAATATTTGAGAAGATAGTAGCCCCTTTGACTTGATCAAACATTCTTAGGTCAATATTTGAGAAGATAGTAGCCCCTTTGACTTGATCAAACATGCCATCAATCTTGGGTAATGGATACTTATTCTTGATTGTCATTTTGTTGAGTTGTTGGTAGTCTATATATTGTCTAAGGATTCCATCCTTCTTCTTCACAAATAATACCAATGCACCTTAAAGTGACATGCTTGGTCTAATATATTTCTTGTCTAACTACTATTGTAGCTGCACCTTTAGTTCCATCAATTATGGAACACTTATTCTCTGTGGAGATTTAGATGTTGGGACTGCTCCAAGGATAAGATCTATAGTTAAATATATGTCCCTTCATGGAGGCGGTCCAGGGATTTCCTTAGGAAAAACATCTTTATACTTTTCTAGAATGGAATACTATTCTATTGAAGTTTACTGAGTACTTTTGGAATAATATTAAATCTAGACTACATATAATTTCAACATCCTTTTTGGGCACGTTTCTTTGACTGTAAGGTAGATATTTTCCTTATTGAAATAGCCCTTGATATCCCTTTTACTGTATAGGTTATCCCTTCATTATTGACACATGTAAAGGTTTTTTTCCAAACAATTCAAAACTACCTTGTGCTATTCTAGCCAATTCATGCTAATAAGGATATCATATCGTAAGGAAAAATATTCAAGTTAAGTTTAGTGTGCAATCCATTTAAGTCTATTGAACATTATTTGCTAATCCCTCAGTAACCGTTCTTTTGGTTCCTGTAGCTAATTACACTAACCAATGTTTAGTTTGTTTTTCTTTATTAAAACCACATTTTTCAATAAAAGAAGGAGAAATATAACTCAAACTAGAGGTAGGATCAATTAACACATATACAATTTTTCCAAAAAATTTACCTTTAATCTCCACCATTGTGGATTGATAGTCAACCTGTTTATCATCCAACACTGTATTTATCCTTGGAATGTTGTAGGCAACATCAATTACTGTTGAGGCTTCTTGTATATTATGCACTATTTCCTTCTTATTCAAATGATTTGTGGAAAATTCCTCCATAGATGATTTTCATTACATCCCCAACACTTGATTGGTGGCCTAGTAAATTCATCAATTTTTTGATTTCTTGTTCTCGTTATAAGCTCAGTTTCCTTATTTAGATTTATTTGTTGATTCAAATTCCTACTATATTTTCCCTCTTGAACACTTTTAGAAGTATTGGAAAATGTAGGTTTCTTATATCCTTTCCTTTTAGCATTAAAATTTTCGTTCTTCTTTACCAACCAATTCTTAGAGTTATCATTTTTTGCTTTTTATAGGTGTAGCACAATTTTTCTTTTCTTATTGATTCATCCATTCTTTTTGGATTATCAAATTCAATCCTCTATTTGTAAGAAAAAGGTAAACAACTAATAAACCTTTGAATCTTTGCCTTTTCTTCTTTAAGATATGACACATATCACAACAGACTCATAAATTTATTCACAAATTCATCCATATTTAATTGACCCAATCTTAATTTATGGAACTCCCTATATTTCTCAACATATTACCTTTATGTTAAGTGCTTCTTCTTGAATTCTTTCTTGAATAATTTCCAGGTCAATTTTTTTCCTCTAATTTTCTTTATTGCTTTGTTTTCTTCCCACTATATAGTTTCTTTGCGAATCCACTGATATGTAGCCAGTCTAGCTTTCAAGTTACTAAGGTAATTATAGACTTCAAAGTATTTTGACATGTTCAAAAGCTAAGATTCTTCCCATTCTTCAGATTCTCCATCAAAATTTGTAGGTATGATATTTTTAAATCTACCTTGTAATTGAGATACAATTCTTTTCTTCTTAGACACATAAGTGTTGCTTCTTAATTTTTTTTCTTCCAAGTCATCAATAAACTTGGGTGTTTGGCTCTGAATAGAAGTTGTTGGTTCATTTATGTTTAGAGACTCACTTCTAAACCTTTTCTGATGACTTCTATAAACTTTCATCCTACCTCTATTTTACTTTAACCTCTTTAGTATATACCCATTTATGTCTTCTTATTCATCCCTTGTTTTAGATAGTTTATCATTATTAGCTTTGACATTGTCTACGCCTTCTTTTACACTACAAACCACTTGTAAAATATTAGATTCATGGTTATCTTGGTTTCCATTTTCTTACCTCATCATGCTCAGAATCATGCTTTATACCCCGTTTAGGTGATCCTACAAAATTTTGTCTATTATTATCTTCAATCGTTACTTAATTTTCTTTTTGGTAGTTTTTTTGTATGATACACATAAAATTAATACTTTTAGTTAGGACCCATAAAGGCTCGATGCTGCAAACCTACAACTCGGATATCACATGTAATGAACCTCCAAAAACACACCCATTTTTTTTCTTATTGACTAAACTACAATATTCAAAAAATGCTCCATGGAATTATTATTCGCGCTATGATACTAACTTATTTATTGACCAAAATTTTCCTTCGTAGTATTTAAACATAAGTTAATTTTAAGTTTTACCCCCAACAAATGATTTCTAAAGGAATGACCATGTGACTATATCATGTCAAGAAAACCACTTTTCACTTATCAATGTGAATGGGTCACCTCCTTGAGGTGGTTTTGCTTGTCGAACAACTACTCTTCCTAGTTCACACACTGACACTTTGTCTTTAAGGCGTTGCTCTAGATGGAGCTTCCAACAAGTGGCTCTCTGATGGCCATTTTTGTCACAATGATTGTAATAGGATTTCTTCCTCCATATCTGATTAACCTATTTATTTTCATGCTGTTGAGAGGGTCTTTCAAGCCTCATGAGTTTTTCCATTCTTTTCCAGCACTTAGAAAAGGTATGGTTAGGTAAACCACAAAAGGTGCATGTTTTTCAATGCCTAGTCTTTGTTCATTATTAACAACATGATAAAAATGAACATTCAAAGATCGAAAGTGGTTATACCTTCCTTTGTTGTTTCTAATGTCAGTATGGTGATGAGAGCTTGCCTTAGCTCTCTCCTCACAAGGGAAACTGCCATGGGATGATGGGGATGTTTTCCCATCATTCTCTTTCCTCGACGATGTCTCGGACGAATTTGACACCTTTGAGCACTCTTATTTAGTGTATCTTGAGCCTGCAAATCGATGTTCATGCAAAACCTCCAAAGGTTGAGTTATGGCTTGGTTGTTAGCACCAAGTTCTTCTTTCTCCTTGTGCCTTGTCTTTGTAAGGAGCCTCATGTTTGTCCCTGTAATTGGGATCTCCAAATCTCCATAGACATCATACTATGTGAGGGTGAAATCAAAAGGAAATCAACATATTTTACCTTCTCTTTTGATTTGGAAAGAACTGATGAGGGCTGCTCATCATCCGTTGTTGGTGGTTCGCTAACTGTCTCAGCGCATTCCCCAAATTCTTTCCTGACATACCCAAGTCTTGCCTGATGGGGTAAATCCTCTACTTTGATGGGATTGACAATGACTTGGCCATTAACGCCCAAGATATTTCCTTCATATCCCATTATCTTCAACAGTTTGGAGCCAATTCCTGTGGTATGATTTTCAAACACAACGAAATCATCATCAGGAGACATACATGAAGATGTAGAACTACTTTTTACCTCACATGGGTCTTGTTGTAGCTTTTCCAAGGCCTCGTCCTTTACTTGCAGCTGTAGTAGCAAACTCTGCTTCTCCTCTTTCTCTTCATGTAGACACATCTTCAATTCATCATTCTTTGTTTGAAGATTATGTCTATCTTGCTTCAGTTATTTCATGGCCTTTTCTGTGGCTTTCGACTGAAGCTGTAATCACTCCTTTTCCTCTGTTTCTTTCTGTAGAGTTTTATACATGATTTCCACCTTCTTGGAAATGTTAAGCATGGTCTCGTACATTACTCTTTCTTCCTCTGTTATTGTTCACACTGCAATTCACATCAATGTAAATATTGCTCTGATACCACTTGATCTAGGTCCAGGTGTGAATAAGGACCTTTCCAAGACCTTTTAATTTCGTGATGTGTTAAAATTGCTTTTAAAAGAACATGAATGAATGCACCTGTATGCTGTAAAGAAGAGGAACATATCAATCATCAACACATGAGAACAAAAGTCGTTGATAATAGAGTTCGTCCAGGAGGGACTACGTCTCCTGGACCCAGTGTCAAGATGGTGTAGGCCGCTGCATTAAATGCTGTCAATAATAGTGATGTACACAAGAGATGATGTCTCAATCATATAAGAAAAAATTCCCTCACGCAGGAGTGGATCTAAGAGATGTTCCAAAACTAGAACTCTCAATCAAACTCCAGTCAGTATGATACAAAAACATGCATGGTGAGCATCCCGCCAACATGGCACAAAAGGGATGTCAAAACAAAACACATGCATGATGACAACAAGAGTATACCAACAACATACAACAAGAGATCTCAAAGCATAACATGATGAGTTATGAAAACAAGTACATCATATGAAATATTTCGCATAACATGAAGCAAGGAATCATGACAACATGAAGTAAACAAGATCCTGCATCAATATCAATCAAGGATCCATGTAGCATAATGTAAAAGAAGAAGTACGTGAACAATAATCATATACCTCACACCACGGGCCATCTGAAGAAGTGGATGAGGAAGTGGATAAAACAATCCATGGTAAATAGCTGTTCACATTGTCGGTGCACCAACACAGCCTGATACCGATCTGGACTTCAGCTCCCCATGCATTGATAGCTTTCTGGCCTATCACAATCTGGGCATCTGAAACAACTGCTGTCAAAGTGTTGCAGCTTGCTCGACCATCGATCTCACAACATCACTTTGAAGAGGGATACTGTTCTGGACTCCTCGGGCTCTGTAGCTCTCTGGCTATCTGGCTTCACAAAGTTTTGGCTATGTCACTGCAGTTCTATGGCTTTGCCTGACCAATTTGGTTCGTTGTCTACCTTCTCGCGGTACCTTGATCACGCTCTGTGGCTCTCCATCGAGTGCAACCTCCTCATTGGGATGCTTTTGGCACTCAGGCTCTCACACACACTCTAGCACAGTCTCTCGACCTCTTGGGCACTCTCTGGCACATAGCCTCCCAGGCACTTTTGCCTCCATCGTGTTTTATAGCATGTTTGGGACAAGGTCGCATACAAATCTGAGGTCTGTTGTTTAGAAATAGAATACTGTTGAATGGAAAGTTCGGCTGGTGTAACAAAACCACAGAAATGCCTTTTTGCTGTTAAACAGACAAATACACTGAAAAACTGATAAATCTGACCAAAATCCTTTAAATTTGGACTTCAAAACATTTTAAATCGGCCCTAAAAACCCTATCGGGTCCGCCTATAGATGCTTATCGCAATCGACAGTCGGTAGTTGGTATTGATGATTGACATGGGCGCTGATCGCGTTTATCAGCGCGATTCCCGGGATGTCGCTGATATCCATATCAGCGGTCGGACTTATCAACAATTAGCAGATGTGGAGGTATCAACGCCTTTATCTGGGTTTCACCGATATTATATCGGTGGCATCTATTTTGGGTCATGGCGATATATGTTATGTGACATATAACATATAAATCGGTGCATATATATATATATGGTTGACTGTTGGGGTTTGGGTCAGGTCCACCGCCGATTAGCCCGCGCTCGCCCCTTAATACATTGTTTTTAAACGAACATATATATATATATCTAATATATATATATTTATATATATTATATATATATTATATGTATATATATTAGAGTCGAGATATGTGGAGGAGGATGGTGGGGGTATTTGCCGCCTAATTATCTATTGGATATATATATATATAGTATATACATAATATATAAGATTCGTTTATTGATGCTTATAGGTGGTTTTAAACTGTTCGGCGGGGTTTGTTGCCGCCGATCCCGAAACCATGTTTTTGATGATTTTGTATAGTTATGTCAATGGCTGATGGGCAGCCATGTGGGTCGCACTTGCTTACTGGGATGCCATGTGGCACACTGTGGGCCCCACTTCCTCCTATCATGTCAAACTTTGAAGAGATCCATCTTTCGCATACGAGCTCGGTTTGACGAACCGTTCACACCACCACAATCAGGACGACGAGGTCTTTGATCTGGTCCTGGTTCGAACAGAATCTGAACACTTTGATTTTTGAGCCATCTTTGTCCTGTGTGTCCCTTTGGAGCCACCTGGATCAACTATAAAAACGATTGTTACGTAAACTATGATTTCTTTCTTTATCTATTGTTTTTAAAATTATATTATATGATATTGTAATCCTTCAATATTTGCATGCCTTTAGAGAAATTCTAAGATATATATTATATAATAATTTTCACCAATTAATAGGCTCCTTTCTTTGTTGGCTATAGCCCCTCTTTTACTTACTAGCTTTATTATATTGGAATTTCCACATGTTAAGTGTAGAGAAACCTATCAATTCTAATTTTTTATTAATAATATCTCTTTTACGTAAAAAAATATGTTTGGCTTAAGGTCGTGTCTCAAATTTCCATCTTTTTTGATATATATTAAACCGGTTCGACCATACCTTCGGTCTTTATTTTACTATCTAGTTAATTTCTTGTCTTACCTAGAATTAAATACAAAAAAGGGTTGCTTTTGGCATACCCTATGCAACTATTATTTCAAATTTGTAATCCTCTATTTTCATTTTTCATGTTGCATGTTTCTAGAAATTCTAATTTAAAATTTTTGTCATTACAATCAGAAAACAAATACTTGTTATAGAATTGTACATGAAAACCATTACAGTAAATTGGAAAACATATCATATTCAATCATTTATAATTTGTTACACTCTGCTTTGTGTATAATACGTAAAGGATATATTTCTGTTTTCTTATCATTCATATACATAGACATTCATAAAACTTTCACACTATATAATAACACTATTGATACACATAAAAACACTTAGTATAACTAAAGTTTAGAATACTGACTTGACAAGTGTTTTCGCTTGAAAATAATATTGGAGTTGCAATTCTCCTCCCAACCTTAACTCTTCCTCCTGGATGAGTCCCCCCAAGCTTCAATGGACCACAAGCTAGTAAAACATTCTCTTTTCTTTTCCCTTTCCATCCTCTATACCGCCTCACTCTAGCTCTGCACTATGTGAGTCTAACTATAATATAGGACAAAAAACCCTTTTCGAGGGTTCTGTTGGTAGTTAGTAACTATCTCCTCCCTTATCCATTACTTAGTAGGTAATTACTCTTCTCATGATTAATGAGCTTCACTCTCACCAAATTTCTAAGACAATTCCCTATCTTTTGGCGAGAGTTATTAATCAATAATTTTTTCATAATTAAATAATCTAATCCTCAAATTATATGTCTAGGGCTTACATTAACCAAGGGTAAATAAATCCAACCACTAACTTGTAGTCCGCAACTTCTCTTTAGCATTTGTGTCCTCAATATTATTTTCCATATTTTGTTAATAAACTAATAAACATATTTACATAAAATAACTATCAATAATGAAATACTAGTAAAATATTTCCATATAACTCCTAGAGTCACAATATCAACACAATTGACATATACAATATTCACAAATAAGACGAAATCAAGGGATATCATAAGTACTTGGCCAAATGACTCACACATGAGTGATGGGCCTATATAGATCAGATTAGACTTTCATAAAAGAGTAAGACAACATTCCCACTTCCATCTCCTATCACTCCCACTAGCTCATAAATTGTAAACATAATTCCATGCCAATGATCCAAGCATGCAATGGGTTTAACACTAGATTTTCGTTCTTAAAATGTAAATTGTGGGAATTATATCTACCTGACACTTGTATGTATACGTCCTCTGACTAGGAGTGGATTTTAGATAATGAAAGTGTGATAACTAATCAATGTATCCAATATTACCACGTAAAATAACATCTAACATGAGTTATTAAACTTTTGTAGTTTCTTTTTTAATTAAAATATTATGTCTAATTTCATTCATAACATACATTTTATTTGATACATTTGTTAATGCCTTGAAATTGTGATTACATATAGGAAGTATTATATATTTTTCATACCATCCTCAAATAATTATTTTCTCCTCATTGCAAAGTAAAATAAAACAAGGAGGGATACGAGCCAGCGAGTCCCTGCCTTGAGCAGGCTGGCTAGCATTTCCTGAGAACCAACCAACCCTGCTACATATCTCATGGTAGCAATTAAGGATGCTGGTTTGCAATCACCCGTCTAAGTAATCGGTTCTGCAAAGCTGTCTTCTTTTGTATGAAAGAACTGAAAAGTTGTCTTCTTCTTTATGAAAGCAGGAAGTTCCATGCCGATAGAGAATAGTAATTAATTGGAAGATTTGATTCCAATAGAGAATAGTAACTACTTGGAATATTTGGTCTTGTTCAGTCATGGTGACTGAGAAAATGAAGATGATAATGAGTTTAAAAAAAGTGTTGAATATGGAGTTGTAGATTCTTAAAAAAACCCCAGGTTTCTTAAGCAAATCGAAGGATCACTTTGCATGATTGGTGTACATTAACCAATCGAGCTATTACAAGTAGGTTGTGGTGGAACTATATTTCATGACCTTTACTGTAATTAAGATGCAACACTCTCTAATTGAGATTTGGATAAACCCTTGCACTATCATTCAAAGGGCAAAAATATCTACTCTTTAAAAACTTATGAGAATTTTGTTGTACCATGATTATGTTGGTAAAATCTACTATGCAACTACAATTGATTGCCAAATTTTATCACTTTTGCTATTATTCAAATATATGAGATTGTCTAGTTTTTGTGGATGTCATGGGGTTTTACTGGGTGTACTTCGCATTACAACTT
>APFE030898468.1:1894-41169 GCA_000404065.3 Pinus taeda
AATATATATATATTTTTAAAAAATCGCTCCCGGATTCGCTCCCAAACTGGGAGCTTCTGAAAATGGTCGCTCCCGCTCTCGCTTCCGCTCCCGCTCCCAAGTAACATTGATCTCATATAACTGGAGTACGAGAACATTTCTCGAGCTATCTAGAGGAACAAATGGACTTCCAAATCACTATGGAAAACCGAACGAAATGTACTCCAATAGGGAGAGACATCATAGCATTTCAGATGGAAGCAGGGACCAGCATCTAAGCCCCCAATGTTCTACATGTGCCATGACTAGGAATGAACTTGATTTTAGTGTCCCAATTACAGGACAAGGGATACGATGTATACTTCATGGGAAAGGAAGTATACGTCTAGCATCCAAGTTGGAAGAAGAAAAGGCAAATTGGGATTCGAAGCAACAAGTTGTATAGATTGCAGCTTGATTCACCAATGGCACTGATAAGCAGCAACTATAAGGGTGAGAAGGAGCAAAATGAATTATGGCACATGCGAATGGGGCATTTACACCATGGAGCTCTGAGGATGCTCAGAGAGACTGTTACAGGAGTACCAGTCCTTAGTGGTGAACATTATGACTTATACAGAGGATGTGTCCTAGGGAAGTATGCTAAAGCAGCTTTTCCCAGAAGTAACAATAGAGCAGAATGTGTATTAGGATTGATACACTCAGATATTTGTGAGCTTATGTCCACAAGAGCTCTTAGTGATGGCAAATACTTCGTCACATTTATCGATGATCACTCCAGAAAAAATGGATCTATTTCTTAAAGGCCAAGGATGAGGTCTTTGATCGTTTCCGAGAGTTTAAAGCTCTTGTTGAAAATATAACAAGGAAAAAGATAAAGGTATTGCGTTCAGATAATGGTGGAGAATATACAGACAAAGACTTCACAGATTTTTGTGCAAAGGATGGCATCAAAAGAGAGTGGACAGCTCCATATAATCTGAAGCATAATGGAGTAGCAGAATGAAAAAATAGGACTATTGTTGGGGCAGCCAAAGCTATGTTGTATGGTCAGGATCTACCTAGGTATCTATGGGCAGAAGCTTGCACCACAGCAATGTATATCCAGAATAGAACTCCTCATAGAGCATTGGGGAAGAAAACGCCTGAAGGGGTCTTCATAGGGAAGAAGTCAAAAGTTAGTCATCTCACAATATTCGAAAGCGTAGTTTATTGTCACATTCTAGACGAGAAGCACAGTAAACTGGATTAGACTGCAGAAAAAGGGTATCTCGTAGGATACAACGAGACCTCAAAGGCATATTGAATCTACATTCCTAGCAGCAGGAAGATTGTAGTGAGACAGGATGCAAAGTTCATGGAGGGCAGAGCTTTCAGGAAATCTCGTGAGATTGCTGCAGAAGATCAGTCAAGAGATGTTCCATTAGTCCAAGAGCAGCAGGGGAAGCAAGGAGGATAGGCAGGAGGACAAACACATGGATCGAGTACAGTGACCAGTACCAATATCTCCTCAGAAGAAGGAAATGCAGATAGTTCTCAGCAAATGGAACGACATGATCAGGAAGAGTTGGTTGAGCCTCCCACCACTAGTAGTAGAACCAGCAAAGAAGTACGACAGGCACTGGGGGCCGAAGAGGAGTTTGTTGGAGCTCCTATAACCGAGAAAAGGCAGCGTAGACAACCTGACAAATACCAGGCATTGGTAGCTTAGGTTGAAGAACCCTCTAGCTTTCAGGAAGTTGTTCAACACCAAGTATGGGTGGACACCATGGTATAAGAACACAACTCTATCATGACAAATGATGTTTGGGAAGTAGTACCTAGACCAGAAGATAGATTAGTTGTAGGATCACGATGGATCTACAAGATTAAGTATGTTGCATATGGCAGTATAGAGAAGTACAATGCAAGGTCATGGCAAAGGAGTATGCTCAGAAAGAAGGAAGAGAATATGAAGAGACCTTTGCCCCAGTTGCTTGATACACCTCTATCAGATTAGTTATATCCCTAACAGCTCAAATTTGATGGGAGATTCACCAGATGGATGTCAAGACAACATTCTTGAATGGGGTGATAGAAGAGGAGGCGTATATAGAAGAGCCTGAAGGCTTCAAAACTCATGAGAAGAGAACTCATGTTTGCAAATTAAAGAAAAGCCCTATATGTGCTCAAGCAAGCACCGAGAGCATGGTATGATCGGATTGATAGTTACTTGTAGCAGTTGGGATTTGTCAAGAATGATGTTGGTCCCAATCTCTACTATTTGATGGTAGAGAATGAGCCACTTATTCTGGTATTATATGTAGATAACATGTTCCTAACTAGGTCATCCAGGCTCATACAGGATTGCAAGAAGAATCTTGAAGTTGAATTCGACATGAAGAAATGGGTTTGATGCATTATTTTTCTAGGTCGGAAATTCGACAGAAGAATGGGAAGATCTTCCTTGGACAAGGAAGATATGCTACAAAAATTCTGAAGAGATTCAGAATACAGGATTGTCGACCCATGGCTACTCCCATGATCACCGATTGGAAGAAAATAGATGCATCAGGAAACAAGGAAGTGGACCCCACTTTGTACAAGCATCTCATTGGGTCGCTCATGTATCTGGTCAATACTAGGCCGGACATTTGCTTTGTGTCAACACTGACGTTCATGGTAGAACCAAAAAGGGTGCATTGGGTAACAGCTATGCACATTCTTAGCTATGTGCGCGAAACAGTCGGATATGGGTTGAAATACTCCCGAGGGGAGGACATCAGATTGAATGGGTTCACAGATGCAGATTGGGCAAGTAGTTCAGTAGACCAATAAAGTACCTCAGGGTACTGCTTCAGTGTTTGATCAGGGATGATATCTTGGTGCAGCAGGAAGCAGAAATTGGTAGCTCTGAGCTCAACATAAGAAGAATATATGGCAGCCAACACAGCTACGTGCGAAGCTATATGGCTTAGAAAATTGCTTAGGAGCTTGTTCAGAAAAAAGATGGAGGTGACCAGGGTTTACTGTGATAATCAGAGTTGTATCAAACTCTCTAAGAATCCAGTATTTCATGATCGGTCGAAACACATAAATATGCGACGTCACTTTATCAGAGACTGTGTTTAGCGTGGGGCAGTACAGCTATAGTAAGTCCCCACAAGAGAGTAGGTAGCCGATATACTCACAAAGGCTCTCGAAAGAGTTAAGTTCACTAAGTTCAGAGAGCAGATGGGTATGGTAGAAATTTGTTTCAATAGTAGTAGTAGTTTGCAGTGTAGGGACAGTTGGCAGTGGTAGTGCCAATGGCAGCACAGATGTAGAAATTCAGAGGGAGTTGCAGTACGAATGCAGTGTTGACAGTGGCAAGGTCAATCGCAGTACAGATGCAGCATTTGCGCAGAGGTTGGTGGACAGCATGACAGACATCAGCAACGCAGAGGGAGATGTTACTAAACAAGTGATGCTTCAACACGTTGCATTGCTAGAGCACATTCCTTGCTAAGAGGGAGTGTTGATTTCTGGTAGCATCGGATATGCTCCAAGTCTCAAAATTTGCAAGGAGGCTTAGACACATGCATTCTCCAATACCCAGAAATCATTTTGGGAAATTCCACCCAGAGACAGTTTTATTAAAATAATTAGTTATTTTTAATGGGACCCTAAGTCTAAACTTAGGAAATTAAAATAATTAATGGATATTAATCTAAACTGTGGGTGAAACTTCTAGGAGAAGGCGAAGATCAAGTCAATATGATCCTAACCATTGATTAGAATCTAATCTGGGCCATTGATTGATCAACGAGAGGATTATAAGAGGAGGCTTAATGGGCACTTAGAGGAACACACCAAAGGCAGATACTCAGTTACCCGAGTAAGATCAATTTTCTCATTGGTCGAAGTTCAGCAAGAGAAAATCGAATCAGAGGGAGAGTTGCAGGTGAGAAAGGAAGAGAGGGTATCAACATCTTTCAAGAGTGCAAGGAAGCAAGACGTAGCCCAGGAACAAGGTGACGCACGAAGAGGCAGCGCAGAGGCAGATTAACACAAAGCAAGAATAGGGTGACGCACGAAGAGGCAGCACAGAGGCAGATTGATGCAGAGCCTGCATGGGCAGCTAGACACTGGGCTAGTGTGACAAGTTTGACGCAGAGGGACGCAGAAGGATTCCAGGGAAGAAGAGTACTTCACCTGGATTAGAAATTTGTCACTAAGTGTCTGTAAAATTTCTCACTCCTGTTTTGCTGGTTGTAATTTGTACATGAGAATTTGCTGAAGAATAATAAAGAAACCCTCATCTGCTGTACCGATTTTCCCACATTGGGTTTTTTCCGGGGACGATTGTCCAAAAATGATTGTCATTGTGATTGTATTTGTGCCAGTATTTTTCCTTACATTTACTTTCTACAATATTTTAATTGTGAAGGTTGCAGTAGAAAATATTTCGATATTTGTTGTAAGAACATTGTGAATAACTTATTTCTGAGATAATGAGTAGAAGAAATAATATTAATCATTGCAGTAGAATTCCTATTTAGAAATTTTCACAGTCTTGGCATTTAAAGTCATCTTCTTTAGTTTTCCTGTCAAAAACTTTCTTAATTTGATCTTGTACTTCTTGAGATTTTTTATAAACTCTCTCAGGTTTCTTGCACTTCGATTAGCCGATTTATCCTTTTCTACAGATGATTTGGTTCTTCTCCCAATTCTTGCAAATATTTCATAACAGGCATTCCAATTGAAACAGGAAACATTATGTCAACACCATATACTAACTGGAAAGGAGAAGTGTTGATTGACCTCTTAGTACTAACTCTATCTGCCCATAAGGCAAACTCGAGTTTTGTATGCCAAGCCGTTTTGTTGTCTTCCAACAATTTTTTAATAATTTTGATCAAACTCTTATTGGAGAATTCTGCCAGCCCATTACCTTGAGGGTAATAGGTTGTGGAATGGCTAAGATTGAGATGATAGTCTTCACAGGATTTTACTAATCTCTTAGATTTAAAGCACTGTGCATTATCAGTAATAATTCTCTTTGGGCAACCAAACCTAGAAAGAATATTTTCTAAGAATTGAATAACCACCAAATCAGTAGCTTTCCTGCTTGGATGTGCCTCAATCCATTTTATGAAGTAGTCTGTCCCTGTTAAGATCCATATGTGTTGTGTTGACGATGTCGAATGAATTTCACCTATAAAGTCAAGGCCCCATTGTTGGAAAGGTGCCTCCACAGAGATAGGTTTCAAAGGTAAGGACATTAGTTTTGACTTGCCCTCAAATAACTAACATTTATGACAGGCTGCTACTTCTTTTCTAACATCAAAAAATAAAGTATGCTAGTAAAAGCTAGCTCTCAAGATTTTATCTGTTGTGGCCTTCCAATAATGATGTCCCCCACAGGCTCCTTCATGAAAGTCTTTACTCATTTTCTTGGTTTTGTCTTCTAATAGGTAGTTCAATAAAGTACCTTGAAGGTCCTTCCAATCCAAATAACCATTTAAAAGACAATATTTAACAGATTTCAATCTCAAAAATCTAGCTTGAGTCCTATCTATTCCTAGTGGTACTTGTAAATTCTGTAGAATGTAAACAACATCAGCATACCATGGACATTGTTTGAAACAACCCTCAACTTTAACCACTGATTCTTCACCTAGCAGATCTAATAATTCAGGAACAGAATTTATACCAAAAGCATCAAGATTTGTTTCAATCATTAGTCTGGCTAGACCCTGTCCTTTAATTAACTTGGTAGGCTTAATTTCCAAGTCAACCTCTAACATCTTGGCAATCCACGTCCCTCTTCTGCCATCACTGTCCTGCTGTACTAAAATACTCTTTATTGCAGCATCTGGCACATATGCAATCACATGAGAATGCAAAATAAAAACTCTAGAATCTTTAAGTGCTTTTATTAACGCATATGCATGTTTGTCTAGAATGTTGTACTTCAGTTCAACATCCCTCAATGCCCTGCTGAAAAAGGAGATGGATTGTTCTTGACTTGCCTCATTCTTCTTAAGCAACACACTAGAGATGGTGTACTCAAAGGTGAAAGATAAAATCATGAAATCCTTTGAAAAATCTAGCCTAATGAGTAGAGGTGCTCGGCCTAAAGCTCTCTTGATATCATTAGAATAATTCTTTGTTTGCTCGGTTCACTTAATCTCGCTCCCTTTCTCAAGTATACTCGTTATTGTTTTTAAAATCTCTGAAAAATTTAGAATAAAACGCCGCAGAAATTTTACTTTACCTAAGAAATATTGCACTTCCTTCTTATTTCTTGGTTGCTCAATCTTTTGGATTGTTGTCACTTTGTTGGGGTCTATCTGGATGTCATCCTTTGATACTATGTGTCCCAACAACTTGCCTTCCTTCATGGCAAAATGGAGCTTTTTCGGATTTAGAGAAACTCCAAAATTCTTACACTTGCTAAAAACTATCCTTAGATGTTTCAAATGGGCAGATTCAAATTTTGAGAAAATAGTAATGTCATTTAGATAAATTACTACGAAATTATCTCTTTCATCAGCAAAAGTTATATCCATTGCACGCTGGAAAGTAGCTCTGGCATTCATGGGTCTAAATGGCATCTTAAATATATGAACATACCCCATGGCGTGGTGAAGGCAGTCTTCTCCTAATATTTTGGATCAACCAGGATCTGATTGTATCCTGAGAACCCATCTAGCATAGAAATCCTCTCTGCACCAACCACCTTCTATAAAATGTGATCCATTTTCGGTAAAGAATAATTATCCTTGAGTGGGTTTTTATTTAAATTTATGAAATCCACACACAGGCGAATTTCCCCAATTTTCTTTCTCACTGGCACCAAGTTTGCTACCCAATTTGAAAATTTGAGTGGAATAATGATTTTTGCAGTTAACAGTCTTTTTACTTCCTTCTCAATCAGTGGCAGTAGCTTTGGATCGATCCTTCTTTTGTTTAAACAGTTTCTCATCTTCCTTAACTGGTATAGTATGTTGGATGATGGTCTGATCATAAATCTTCAAATATTCGTAGCTCCAAGCGAATATATTAGCAAACTCTTTCAACAATTCTGCATATTTTGGTTTCTGCTCCTTTTTCAAAGTGTTAGAAACTTTGACTGTCTTTGGGTCATTGTCAGTCCCCAAATTGTAATCTTCCATCTCACCATCGCTTAGCAGAATTCTTTGCTTAACTGCCACATCATTAGAATCGAACAACCTTTCTACAAGAACCAAGCCTCTAGGAATTAGATTGTTACTTAATTGAATAATTTCCTATCCAGCCACAGCGTTCAAAAACACTGTTGTTTCAAAATTCTTATTTGTAGTTTCATCTTCATGCTCTATTGGAGTGCTGAGAAATTCATCTGTTCTTTCAAGAAATCTTTTGATTTATTGATCATCTTCAAACACCTATCAATTCTATTATCCGGAATTGAAGGCTTGTGTCTAACATTGATCTCATACTTTTCATTTGGATAAATCGGAATTCTAAATGCACTAGCAGTTGTTGCTAAAGAGTCTGCAATTCCATTCTCCTCTCTTGGTACCAGTTGTTGATTTGGGGTAGCATCGGATGTGCTCTAGCCATGAAAATTGGTGGAGAGGCTAAAGCACATGAGATCTCCAAGACCCAGAAATGGTTTGGACAGATTGTACCCGGTTTGGGAGATATTAAAATAATTAATATTTTTAATGGAGTTCCTAAGTCTAAACTTAGAAAAAATAAAATATTAATGGGTATTAATATAAAACTGGGTTAGAAGGTTCCAAAAGCCATGGATCAAGCCAAAGCTAGTCTTAGCCATTGATTAGAGATTTAATCTCGGTCATTGAAGGACCAATAGGAAAAGTATAAGAGGAGGCTTGAGGGTCAGTTGGAGAATACACTAGAGTGATCAGTTATTCGATTTGCTAGAGCGGGGTTGCTAAGCAAAGTCGAATCAATGATCAGCAATGAGGGGCAGTGAGTACTGGACAAAGAGGCAGAGACAATGCCCAGAGACCAGCACAGAGGCAGAGAGCAAGAAGCAGCAACCAGAGCAGGCCACGCAGAGCCCAGCAGAGACAACGCAGAGGCCAAAGGGACTGCGTCATCCACGCAGAGAGCAACTGGAGTAACACAGAGGGTCCCTCAGGTTGCACAATGCCTCAGAGGGCTGACGCAGAGGGGTTTGGGGTTGACGCAGAGGCCAGAAGGGTCAACGCAGAGCTTTAGAGTCGTTGGAGAGGGTTTCTTGTGACAGGTTTTCTGAATACCTGTTTACAAATAGAGAGGTATTGCTGCCAGTAATTTTTCTGTTGGGTGAACCAGTTTGGCACCCAGATGTACTCAAGGAAATACTGCATAATAATAAACCCTTAGAATAGCTACACCGGTTTTCCCGCACGGGGTTTTTCTGGAGACATTTGTCCAAAAATAACAGTGTAACTTGTGTGTTTGTTTTCTTTCAGCTAATGATCTGTAGATGTTGAGACCGTATTGTGTTTATTTCGTTATATATATGTTTTAAATAACTTGTTCAAATTTAACAAGTAGAAGAAGTAAACCAGAAGAATACAGATTAAATTTCTAATGGATAGACTTAGAAATTTCAACACCATTGAGATCTCATGTTCAGAAAAGAAGCTAGAAAATAAATCCCATACCTCATTCCTGTAGGCTCTCATTCTCGGATGCCTAGTTTGATAGGTACCTTTGACTCGATTCACAATCAGCTCTAAATCCCCAAAAGTGTGAATTTTCTTTGCCTTTTACTCTCTTAACAGATTTAGCCCAATAATGAGAGTTTCATATTTTGCCACGTTATTTCTACAGTCAAAATACAATTTAAATGAATGTAATTGGCTTGTACAATCAGGTGGAGCAATCCATACCCCTGCTCCAGAACCCTTCTCGCAAGTGGAGCCATCAAAATGTAATTTCCAGACTTCATCTAAAAAATTTTGAACCTGTTCTTGTTGAATATTAGTTTCATTTTTTGTTGATGTTTCTCCCTCAAAACAGCAATCTTTGAAGAAAATTTGTGATCCTAGTTCCATGTCTACCGCATAGATAGGATGATTATCCGGCTCGGTTCTGTTGCTCACCATATAGGCCATCTGGACCTCTCGGTACAATCTTTTCATTTCACTAAACAATGGGATAGAAGCATAGGACATGTCCATATGAAAAGTTCCTCCTAATCTTGCTGCCCAAGATCAGGATAACAACATGCCAAATCTGGTTGGAATGTCTGCTACTACTATATCCATCAATACACTCTTAGTAGGAAGTTGAGCTAAGGTGACAACTAAATCCTTTATCAACCCTAGACACTTTATTTTTATGGAGTCAAAAAAAAAAAAAATCTTTGTATGGTTCGGTAATTTGGAGTCCTAGATGGTTCATCACTGACTTAGGCATAAGATTATGTGAAGCTCTGGAGTCTAACATGGCATTATGAAGGATCATATCATGTATATTCAAACTTACATAAAATGGGGGAACATCATTATTTAAACTAGTGACATGTGGGCCAAAGACAAACTCAGGAGCATCATCATCTAGGTTTAAAGAATCTTGTGAATTTATGTTGACTTGATCAGTTTCTAACTTTTAACCATAGTAAAAATTATTTTCCTATATTGCTCATTTCTCAAAAGTTCAGCAAAAGGAATGGATACTTTCAACTTACTGATTTCAGACTCCTAATTAAAGGCTGACTGTGATTTTTCTGAATCTTTGGTCTCCCTTTTTGCTTCTTTTGCTTTTATCGAATTGTCCTTCTTAGACTCCTTTCATTTCTTCAATATCTCCTTTCTAGGTTCAGCTTGTTGTTCAGCTACTGTCTTCTGTGGCAGAGCTTTGATAGGGACATTCCAGTTTCTGAAGTTGTACTGCCTTTGAAAATCTGCCACCGCATTATTATACCTCCGGTAAATAACAACTAAATCACAAAGATGAATGTTGTCTTTTTCCCCTGAGCAACCAACAAAAATGTCATGTTCTTCTTTGGTGGCAAATACTTCGATTCCTTTATCATTGAAACACCCAATTTGACGATCTTCTTCATCAATGTTATCCTCATCAACAAAAGATTCTGGAAAAGGAGGCCAAACAACATGTTGTTGTTCCTCAGGACCTTTCTGCTCTCAAGGACAATTTTGAGCAGCCTGGGGTCTTTTGAAATTCAGATTTCTGACTTGACGTTGATTTTCATTTCAGGGAGCAGTTAATTTATCCACCAACTTATCCATAGTTTTCAGCATCACATCAAATTTTAAGTCAGCAGATGAAGATGAATCTTCTTTGAAACCCACTCTTCTTTCAGCCTTCATTTTTGCCTTCTTTGCTAATAAATTGTTCTCCACTCCAATCACATTACTTTGCATTTCCTCTAAAGCAGCAGGATTCCTCTCATGGAGTTGATAAGCCAACTCGGCATCAAAACCATCAGGATAGTGTAATAAAGCTAAACCAGGAGGATGTTTGAACTTGGCTGGAATAGAATTATAAATCTTGTTAAACCTAGCCGTGAATTCTTGAACAGATTCCCCTGGATTCCTTTTAAGGGCATCATACTCGGCTAAAATCTACAGGGGATTTTCTTCACTTCCCATCTGGTCAGAAACAACTATTAAAACTGCTAGAAGGTATTGATACTTGTTGCAGGTAAAGATCTAACCATTTCTTTACCTCACCCGACAGACTTTGTGCGAAATGTCTCAATTTGACGTCCTCATGGTCAACTTCTTCTAGATCTATAAAATCGTTAAGCTTGTCTAGATGTTGTTGAGTTGTATAATATCTAGTACCATCAAACTGAATCAGACGTTGTCCATAATTCTGTGGGAGGTCATGGATCGGCCCTCCAAGATTCAAAGGTGCATATCGGGTAGCCACAGGGCTGAGATGTGAAATTATACTAACAGTTGAAGTAAGGACAATGGATGTCAAAGGTACTGAGATTGTTGGAATAGAAGGTGATGGAATAGGCTTATGAAAACCTCTAGAGGACAGATGGGTAGTTGGAGTAAACAAAGATGGGATGAAATAAGGAAAAGTTGGAGATTTAGCAACAACTTCCTAAAGTTCGCGGACTCTTTGTTCTCGTTTCTAAAAATGAGACCAAATCTCAAAATCTTGTGGTAGCAACTCTACTTTTGGGATAGAGGGCCCAAGGGTGATGGTCTTAAGATCTGTTGAATCAAGAACAGTATCTGATAGACTACTTTCGGACTTAGATTTAAGTAAATTACTTTCAAATTTAATATTCAACACCAAGTCTTCGAAAGCTTCAAACTTTGTAGGTAAAGAAAAAGACCTTTCTAAATTGACTGTACCTGATTTGCTAGGAGCTTTTTTCCTGAATAACTTTTATGGACTTGACAAAATCTGAGGTGGGCTCGAATCAGGGTTCCTTCCAGTGTATATGCCTGAATGAGCCAGAAATTCATCAATAAGAACCCTTCAAATTGTAATGTGGAGTCTCCAGAGCAAACATTTGCAGCCAAACTGATATACAAATCTTTGTTTTCCCTCAGAGATCTGATCTTCAACAATCAAATCTTTTGGGGAAAAATATGCCTTTTGTTCCCCGCAACGGTGCCAAAATGTTATCACTAAAGGAAAACCATGGCTGCAGGAAAATCCCTAAGGTAACCTCAAACCTCTTTTAGGTTGCAAGTTTTCCCTTCAACCCGTAGAGGTATCTCTCCGTAAAACTCAACTACTCTAGGTCACTATAGTAGGAGGTTTAGCAATTGAGTTTTGTGGCCAAATTTAGTTTATAGGATAGAATTGGTTGGGTTGTTTACAAAACACGCCATTGGGCATGGAGTCCAGTTTTAACAAGTAAAGCTACAGATCCAATGACCAAGCTATAAAAAGCATGATATCAGCAAATCCTTTGACAAATTGAGACTTTGGAAGAAAAGCACTGAAGTGAGACGAAGTTTATTGTGATAACACAGAGGGAGAACATCGAAGAGAGGGAGCAGCAGAAAATCAGAGAGCAGGATTCCGGAGAGTTTTCCAATGTTTCTCCAATGCTGGATTGGCAAGAGAAAGGAGGCCAAATTATTTGCGAGAGGGCCACATAAGGCAGTGCGAATTGCTAGAAACCCTAGTGTGAGTTGCCGGAAGAGCCACAGATCAGCAGCTAGAGGCTAGATCTATTTTAGGGAAGAAGTGCAAGTGGTTTCCAGTGACAGAGGGAGGCTGGATGGCTCACTTGGAGCCAATTTCTAGGCAGTGCGAGTTTCCCTAGGCCAGCAGTCCGAATTCCAGGTTGCAGTGCAAGTAGACAGTGTGGGGTTCGAGCAGAAAAAGGGAGGCTGATTTGTTTAGCAAAGGAGAACTGGGATCTCCAGATTATTTTGCCAGATATTATCCGGAGGATTGCTAGTTGGGCATCTAGATTATTGTACTCTCAAAATTTAATGCATGAATAATTGTGTCGATTTTTATGTGTTCATCTATTTCTCAGTTCCTGATTTTACTTCTGCAATCTATCTTTTATTGTGAAGAATTGTAGTGTGATTTATTTGTTAATTGTTGTAAAACAAATAAACTGCTAACTAGTTAAAACTTAAAAGAATAAACTCCAGTTACTGCAATTTAAGGAAATTTCACAATATAATGTTTATTTCATTAGTAAAGTAATAATGCAATATGATCAACTGGAAAAAAGTCATATGCAATAAATAGCAATTATGTTGAATGTAATTATGAAATTGACTGGTTCATAATGAAAATAACAGAACTTGTTAGATATATATATATATATATATATATATATATCATCATCATCATCATCATGTGTAATCTTACATACTTTGACATAATACATCTTTCATTCAGACTCTTTTGCTTGTCTTTTGTATAATCTCCATAACGTAGTTTAACATGGTATCAAAGCCACAGTGATAACATAGTTTAACATGGTATCAAGGCCACAGTGATTGTAGCCTAGAGAAACTTCAAAGACAGTGTCAAAACAAAATTTGACACATGCACGAGCTTGGAGAAGAGACAGAATTGCATAGACAAAGAAAGAAATCAAACACTCCAAGAAGATCTGTCCAGTCATGAAGAAGACTTGGACAACAATTTATCAAAGCAAATTTGTATAACAATATTCACAAACTGCGTGGACCAACATTAATTTAGATCTGTACGGCAGCATCTCAGCAAATCCATACAGGAATGGTTGAATTGAATTGTACAGTGATTGCATTGAATCTGTCTGGCAGTGGTGGCTCAATTGAAGAAGAGATCATACAGACACGTGATTCATTAAACCTGTATGGTAGTCTGAATTAATTCTCAGAAATTTTATGGACTGAATTAATTTTCAATGTAGTAAAATCATACAGCGAATAATTTTGTATGATTGAAGATCGTATAACAGCTCAATTCAGTGGATGCATTAAATATATACAGCAGGAATTAAATCTGTACAACGGCTATAACCACCAAATTGATAAAGTGTATCGACGGCAGAAGGTATGGCTCGATAAATTCGTAATGCAGAATCAATAGTGTACATTGGACAGCAAAAGGTATGGGCTCACTAAGTTTGTACAGCGGAATCACTAAAGTGTACAGCCAGCAGTTCAAAAAATATTGCAGATAAATCTGACTTTTTAAATGAGTCATAAGAAAAAAAAATTAAGGAATCAAAAGGTTTTTAAGGAAGCACAAGGTTTTATATGTTTTAAAGGAATTATAATTTTTTATTCAAAAGGTGTTATAAGGGCTCCTTATTTTTATTGGAATTATAAACAACTTTCTTTTTGAAGCTATAAGGAAATATGGTGAATATTAATAACTTCATAATGCCAAGTCTCATAAATTAAATGGTAAAAAAAATTCCTGCCTTGAAACGAAAAAATAGAGCAAATTTTCTCTTACCCTGATCTCTGGGAAATCATTACAGGAACCAACTCCAAAACCTAATCACGTGTCTAATGACTATAGGAAAAAAAAAATAAGAATGCATTACTTCTTTTCTTTCCTTTGGAAGATGATATTCTTCCTCACAATTGTGGTATTGCCACTGTTGTTGAGGTCTAGATGAGGTTAAAAAAATTGTATGAAACTTCAAATAAACTTTGAATTTTGTTGTTGCAAAACAAATTATAGACCATGTTCAGAAGTGGCAAAAAACTGAAAAATGAAATATCAATTATTGACACAAACATTAAAGTTAAGGAATTCATCAACATTTTATTTAATAGCCTACTTGATGAGTATCAACATTTTGTAATTTCATTTTGCATTTATTCTCAAAATGAAACTCCCACATTTGAAAAAATTGTAGGTTAACTACTATAGGAAGAACGGACACTCAAGAAAAACGAACTTGAACTAAATCAAGCATTTATTGGAAAACACAAAAAAAGAGTTCATGACAGAAGCTGTCGAGGAAAGTCTACTTGGCATCAAAATCAAATTTGGAAGCCAAATTCTTCAAGTCAAATAGGTGCTTATAAAAATTCGAAGCACTGCAATTATTGTAGCAAGAGTAATCATGCTAATCAAGAGTGTTATCTTAAACAAAAACATGAGGCTGAAACAATTAGAAGAAAAAATAGAGCAGGTACGCATCAAAGTCATTTTGTAGAAAGTAATACAATTGTTCCACAAAAACCAACTGCTGATTATTTGTTTATGGCTTCTCATACTAACATCCCTCAATGTGTTTGGTACAATGATCCAAGAGACACCAATTATGGCATGAAAGACACCAATTATTGAATGATAATTGGTGTTCATGCCATAATTCCCTGTGATAGCGAAATCGATATTGTTGATGATGACAGTATTCATGACATAAAAGGGAGAAGTTATGTACCCATGAGAGTTGCATGGGATTACATCAAAAACATACAGAATGTCTTCTATGATCCTGGCTTAAAGAAAAACTTACATTCTGTTAGTAAAATTACTGTTGTGTTCGATAAGAAATAGTGTTTGATTAAAATTTGTAACAATCAAATCATTGCTAAAGGATCGCACTGTAATAATATGGATAGACTTCAAGTTATTTTAAAGCGACAAGAAGTTTTTTTGACATGTTCTAACTTCTAATTCAGAAAACCAATTATGGCATGAAAGACATGGTCATCTTAATTTCCTTTATTTGAAATTGCTTCATAAACTTTGCTGAATGGATTGTCTAACAATGAGGAAGTTAAAGGTATTTATGAAGCATGTTTGGCAGCAAAGCAACATCAATCCAAATTTGATGACAGCAAACCAAGGAAACTCATGTGCTTGAATTAATTCAAAGTGATCCTTGTGGTCCAAAGAGAACCTAATCCCTTGGAGATGCTAAGTATTTTGTAACATTTATCAAAGATTTTCCAAAAAAACGCGAGTATTTTTTGAAAACAAATCCAATGCATTTTCCATTTTTAAGTAATTCAAGTCTATGGTTGAAAACTAAAGTCATCAGAGCATTAAGGTGTACAGGAGTGATAGAGGTGGTGAATATGATTTTGAGCATGTTGACAGTTGTTGTCATTGATGTCAAGTCTAAGTCATTGATGTTAAGTACTATCAAGTTTAGGGGAAGCTTGTTGAGGTTTTCATGCATGAGGCTTATGCTATTATTGATGTCTTAGTTGTTTCTATTAACAGTGTGCTAAGTCTATGATTCCTTGGTTATTGTTGAGTAGCCTATCTTTGAAGGCATTTTGTTTGCAAGTGACTTGCTCAAAAGCACATGAAAAGTACTCGGTTGAATAGTCCTCTCCAAGAACTTTCCAATGGAATGAGGAGAAATCCAGGTTTGAAGTATGTCAGTTCAAGCAAGGTTCCAAAGGCTCATCATGGTTCCAATGCAAGCCCCCCACCAGATCAGTGAATTCGTAGCAAAAGACAGAATAGCTCAGGGGGAATAGCACGACAGCGGACAAACAGTGGAGAAAGAAGGCCACTGATCACAGCCCCTGGTCAAAAAGTGCTTGGCCTAAGCACCCAAGTGCTTATCGGATAGCCCAGTTGAAATGATGTGCACACAAAGGCATGGGCGGCGAGTGGCAAGTGGCACAATGTGGCAGTACAAGTGGCACCTACACATGGTAGGTAGTGATGATGCGGAGATAGTTAGCAGGTACATGTGTACATGATGACATGAGGCACTCTGCAGATGTGACATGTGACAGGTAGATATGGCCTTTTTGGGTGGCCAAGTGACACATGGCAATGATGTGCAGGACACGTGGACGAAAGTTATGTGGTAGTGATGTGGCATTACACATGGCAGGTATGTTAGCAAAGGACATGTGGCAGGCTCTGATTGGTACACGTTGACATTCTTGAGAAATATAGGGCATTAGCATTAGGTGATTTCTCTTCGATTAGTAACTGTTTGTGAATGCATTTTACTTCTTTAGTTTAGGATCTTCTTCATGTTAGGTTATTAGTGATCTTCTTCATCAAACAGTAACCAATGCATGAATATAAATAGACAAGAGACACATCACGTAGGCTATGAGCCAGGGACAAAACCTCTCATTTTTTGAGAGGAAAACCTGCACAAATTCTTCTTATAGAGATTCTGTTAAAATTGGCAACTAGGGCCAAACTCCATGTGGGTCACCTCATTCATGGCAGCTAATATTTTTCCTAGATTCCTCTTGTCGAGAGATGTAGGATTGATCTAAAGATCAGCCGATTCCGACAAGTATTTATGGAGATATGAATTTATTAGTAATTACTAGACAAATTGTCAAGGTCGGCCAGCAGTTAAGTGTGTGGCACTTTTGCCCAGCGTTGCATATAAATATAGGAGAGGTTGAGTCATTATCTCAACTCATCTCGTCATCTCATCTCTTCCTTGTCTCTTGGGTATACAAAGGAAGGAGGACACAGATCTCACGTGGGAAAGAGGACGCAGCTAGGGCAACATTGGAGGAGGACGCAGTTAGGGCAGCAAGGACACAGGAAGGTGCAACAAGTGGTTTAGGCCTACGTTGACCAACATATTGCCTCCATTGACTGCGGCCTTGTGTGGGCAGCCTCTCCTAGGCTAGCCGAAGAGCTGAACAAGTCTGCGTTGACTGTTTGAGAGCACATTTATGACAGCATTGACTTGTTAGGACTGGCTGCAGTATGCTGTAGCATTCACTGCTGTTTGGACCATCTTACTTTGACTGTTTTGGGCTGCCACTACTTTTGTTGGAGACTGAGTTCTCCCTTTTGCTATTGCTGTTCAAGGTTTCATTACTGCTGTTGTAAATCACTTATTAGTGATATTGTATTATCTCTCTCTCTCTGCTGAATTATTGAAGATAAAAGAAGATTTGATCAAAGGGTTTCCCTGCATTGGAGTTTGTCCCTGGCTAGCTGCCACATCTGGTGTCTCTTGTCTTGGTTTGTTTTCTGTCAATCTTTTAATGTTCTATCTGCACTTTACTTTATGTTTATGTGATTGCTAAACTATGGCTAATAACAAGAAAAGAAGTAAATTGTTCTAAGCATAGAACATACCATAATTTAACATGGTATCAGAGCTGAGGTGAAGACAAAGCCCAAGCAAGAGCAATCACCGAAGGCTGTTGAAGCTATCTTAAAGAAGTCATGGGGTCCTCAGCACACTTCCCTGCTAAAGACAAACTCCGTGAGAAGTCTAACTATCACGGATGGAAGATGTCTCTCGATCTAACATTAGAAAAGCAAGAAGTGTTGGACTATGTGAGAGGCAAGATTGTTGAGCCTCCATCAAATGCATCCGCTACTGCTAGGAACAAATGGACCAAGGGAGAAGTCAAAGCAAGGAAGATCATCCGAGATTCTATCGACAAGCGCTTGGTGGCCTATGTTTCCGAGCTGACCACCTCCAAGGAAATCTACGATACACTGGTGAGTTTATTTAAATTTAATGATGCAAATCAAGTTTTGTTCCTTAGAAATAAGCTGAAGGAAATTAAGAAGGGCAAAGATGAGAGTATGCAAGCATATTTCTTAAGGATCACCAAGATCAAGAATGATCTCCTATCTATTGGGGAAGTAGTTCCTGATAGAGAAATGACACTCACAACTCTTGGAGGACTACCACCTGAATGGTATATATTCAGGACTACTCTTTTCAACAATAATGTAATTCCTGGATTTGAGGAATTGATGGCGAGATGTATTCAAAAAGAGACAAAGATGGAAGAGCAAGAAATGCCCGCACTTAAAGGCCATCCCTCTACCTTTTCTTTTCATACTAAAAGAAGAAACAACTTTGGGGCTAAATCGAAAGGAAAGGCAGGACCAAAAGGTGGAAGAAAAGGTCGATGTTACAATTGCAACAAAATGGGCCACTATGCGAGGGAGTGCCCTGAGAAAAGGGACTCACACCATGAGGATGATCAAAATTACTCTCAAGGCAATCAAAGGAATGGCAAGTCCAATGGCAGAGGTAAAAGAAACGCCGGAAATAAACAAAGAGGACAACACTTCAAGAAAGCAAGAAACTCCAGGTATGAATCTATCATTGTTAACAATAAGCAAGATGAACATTATCTACCAGCGGCCCTCTCTACTACTGCTCCCCCGGACTCGTTGGGAAATTGGCTTATTGATAGTGGTGTCTCAAGGCACTTCACTGGTTACAAAGAAGCTCTCTCTAATCTGATAGAGAAGGAGACCACCCTAGAAATTGTTCTTGGGGACAACTCAAAATATCTCGTGAAAGGCGTAGGAAATGTCACTCTTCAATTGAATCAGGGAAATACAATTCATTTACAAGATGTATTATGTGTACCTTATCTCAAAAAGAACCTGGCATCCATTTCGGCAATGGAAGACAAAGGCTACAAGGTGGCCTTCATCGATGGCAAGGTATGTGTATGGAAAAAGAACTTTAAAAATGCTTTCACTTTTGGATTTCGAGTTGATTCATTATATCAAGTCGAAGGAAGTCCGTTGGGTGTCATGTCTTGTGACACATCTCTTCAATCTGAACTATGGCATCAGAGGTTTGCTCATCTTCATTATAAAGCTCTACCCGATATGAGAAAAATGGTGACCGGGATGCCCGAATTCAAATTAGAGCTAGAAGGTGTATGTCCGGGATGTGCCGAAGGAAAGCTCAAAAGTGGACCATTCCCCTCAAGCCAAAGCAAGACCTCCGATATATTACAGTTGGTTCACTCAGACATATCCAATATGATGCATGTGAACTCCTTGGGAGGATATTTATATTACCTCACTTTTACAGATGACTATTCTCACAAGACTTGGATATACTTCTTGAAAATGAAGGATGAAGTGTTCACTTGGTTTCATCACTTCAAAGCCTTGATCGAGAATCAAACCGAAAAGAAAATCAAGATCTTAAGGGCTGATAATGGCACTGAGTATGAATCCAATGAGTTCTATGACTTTTGCAAAGAAGCTGGCATTAAGAGGGAAACTACTACACCATATACTCCTAAGCAAAATGGTTTGGTGGAAAGGAAGAATCGTACGATTGTGGAAGTTGCCCACGCTATGCTCCATGATCAAAGACTTCCGAAGTTTCTATGGGCCGAAGCTGTAAATACCGTCGTATATGTACAAAATCGATGCCCTCATCAAGCATTGGGTTCCAAGATTCCCGAAGAGATGTTCACTAGTAAGAAACCTAACGTATCTCATTTTCGAATTTTTGGAAGTCTTGTATATTTTCATGTGCCGAAGGAGAAAAGGAATAAATTGGGTGCATCTGAAAAGAAAGGAATCTTCGAGGGTTATAGCGAAAATACTAAGGGCTATAGAATCTATGTCACTGGTCAAAGGGAAGTCGAGATTAGCCATGATGTCACCTTTGATGAAGATATGGCTCTTAGCAAAGTTGACAAACTTCCTACTCTAAGAGGATCTAAAGAAGCTGACACCAGGGAAACCGAAGGAAAAGGAAGATGAGACAATGCCCGATGTGGAAAAACCTATGGATCCTATTGATCCCCCTCCGCAAGAGCCCTCCTCTTCTAGAAAGAGGCCTTCATGGCTTAGGGCGACACTTGATGATGCTGAAGGGCACATTGCACCCAGGGGAACCTTTTGGGAAAGTAAGAAGTTGACCATGTATCAAGGATACTTGACCATCATGAGCACGATCATCCAAAATGAGCCTTCGTCATTCGCACAAGCTGTCAAGCATCAAGTATGTAAGGATGCTATGACTGAGGAATATGTGTCCATCATGAAAAACGATGCCTGGGATGTGGTCCCCAGACTCCAGGACAAAGCAGTTATCACTTCGAAATGGCTTTAGAAGATAGAGCATGCAGTTGATGGAAGTGCGGAAAAGTATAAGGCTCATTTTGTCGCTCGTGGTTTCTCTCAGAAGGAAGGTATAGACTATGAGGAGATATTTGCACTTGTTTCCCGATATACCACCATCCGCTCGATCATAGCCCTTGCTGCTTCGCAAGGATGGAACCTACATCAGATGGATGTCAAGTATGCATTCTTGCATGGTTCAATCAAAGAGGAAGTCTATGTGGAACAACCCGAAGGATTTGAGATTCATGATCGAGAATCTGATGTGTGCAGGTTGAAAAAGGCCCGCTATGGGATGAAGCAAGCACCCCGAGCGTGGTATGAGAGGATCGATAGCTACTTGATGAAGTTGGGATTCACTAGGAGTGAAGCCGACCCTAACCTTTACTTTAAGGTTGAAGATGACAATCCTCTCATACTGGTGTTGTACGTTGACGACCTCTTTCTAACAGGGGCAGACCCTCTCATTCACAAATGTAAGTGGTTGTTGGCTTCTGAGTTTGAGATGAAGGACCTAGGACTAGTACACTATTTCCTAAGACTAGAAGTCTGGCGGAAGCCAAGGGAGATTTTTCTATCTCAAGCAAATTATGTGGTGAAGATATTGGAGAGATTCGGTATGGTGGACTGCAAGCCCATAACCACCCTGATGGAGCTTCATTTCAAGAAGTTAAGCGGCAGTGCCACTAAACCTGGTTTACAAAATGCTACCAAGTATCGTCAACTCGTTGGAGCATTGATGTTCTTGGTGAACTCTCGTCCAAATATATGCTTTGCAGTCAACACGTTGAGTGAACATATGGTTGAGCCTCACCGAACACATTGGATTGGTGCCAAGAATCTGATGAGATATCTTTGTGGCAAAACCACTCATGGGTTGAGATACACTGCCGGAGATGTGAGACTACTTGGATATACTGATGTTGATTGGGCAAGCAGTGTGGTGGACAGAAAGAGCACTTCCAGGTGTTGTTTCTATTGGGGATATGCCTCGATATCCTGGATGAGCAGGAAGCAAAAGTCGGTGGCTTTGAGCACTGCCGAGGCAGAGTACATTGCTACCAGTATGGCCTCTTGTGGGATGGTCTAGTTGCGAAAGCTCTTTAGTGAGCTATTTGGATTTACAATGGATACCATCGTGATCTTGTGTGACAACCAGAGCGGGATTCGTTTATCATAGAATCCTGTATTTCATGATCGCTCCAAGCATATCGATATCAGGTACCACTATATTCGGGATATGGTGCAGCGGGGAGCAATAAGGCTCCAACTATCGGTACAGATGAACAGGTCACCGACATTTTGACGAAGCCCCTGGGAAAGGTCAAATTCTTGACTTTCCGAGAATGACTTAGTGTCGTTCAAAGACCCTCTTATGATGGCCGAGTATGATGTGTTGAGCTCTGGGAGCTCCAAGGGGGCGCAGGGTACTTCTTGGAGTGACACGCGACCACAGGGCGACTCACCATCCCCTAGTGGTGCACTACGTACAAGGTGAAAGGTTCAACCTTCCCTTGTGACACCCCGTGGCGATTGTAGGACAAGAGGATTAGTTCTCCTGTGGGCCAGGATGATTAGTTCTCTGTGGCGACTGTGGGACAAGATGATTAGTTCTCCTGTGGGCCAAGATGATTTGATCTTCGTGGCGACTGTGGAACAGGATGATTAGCTCTCCTGTGGGCCAGGATGATTAGTTCTCCTGTGGCGACTGTTGGACAGGATGATTTGTTCTCCTATGGATAGGATGATTAGTTCTCCTGTTGAGGCATCCTACCCATGCAGTCTGGGACTCATGGGAAGTACCTCTCATTTGATCAATGAGCAGGGAAATAGGGTTAGGGACCATAGCAGTACTATCGATGGACACATCATTGTATCTACCATTTACTCCCTATGCTAGGATGACCTCTATTGATCTGGGATCAATGATACTGATCTGGGATTAGTGAGAGTGGTATGACACACTCTGAGACTGACTTCAGGTCAGTGGAGGAGGGTATGATACATCCTCGATCATTTCTTCTTCTTCATAGTTCGAGCAGAGCAAAGCAGGGCCAAGTTGTGCAGGGCAGTGCATTTGATAGCTGGGATAGTAGCGACGGTCAGACGGATTGCAGATGGAGTTCTCCCTAGTTGAGAGGGAGTGTTAAAATTGGCAACTAGGGCCAAACTCCATGTGGGTCACCTCATTCATGGCAACTGATATTTTTCCTAGATTCCTCTTGTCGGGAGACGTAGGATTGATCTAAAGATCATCCAATTTTGACAAATATTTATGGAGATATGAATTTATTTGTAATTACTAGACAAATTGTCAAGGTCGGCCAGCAGTTAAGTGTGTGGCACTCTTGCCCAGCGTTGCATATAAATAGAGGAGAGGTTGAGTCATTATCTCAACTCATCTCATCATCTCATCTCTTCCTTGTCTCTTGGGTATACAAAGGAGGATGCAGATCTCACGTGGGAAAGATGATGCAGCTAGGGCAACTTTGGAGGAGGACGCAATTAGGGCCAATGTTGCACTAATTGTTATCGGGATAATATTGGCGCGAGGAAAAAATCAGAAAAAATCGTAATAATCGGGAAAAAATCGTTTGGTACAAAAATATTCATTTTTTTCAATTTTTTTAATATCTAAACATCTACAACATAAAATAAATACATTGACACATAAATATGATAAAAAAGCTAATATATAAGATGTTTAATATCATTTCTAGTGCTAAAATCACACATAACAATGAATCATGTCCTGAATAGTAAGTCCTGACTCCTGAGTCCCAACGCAACCTCAAAATATCAACAAAAAATATAATAATGTATCTTATATCATGAGTCATAATGTCATATACAATGAAATGAACCAAATAACTAAAGTCTAATACTACTGATTTCCTTTGCCCCTCTAGATGTAGATGTCGGTGGAGTTGGTAGGCCGCAGTAGACTATGGAGTCTGTTGTGCTCTAGAAGCTGAAGAACTAGGAGCTACAGGAGGTAGATCACGTCCTCTACTTGTGACAGGGGTAGCTTGGGTCACCTCCTCCTCCTTAAAAAAAACAATTATTTCCACAATTTTTTCCCAAAAAATCGCAAATTTTTCGAAAAAATGGGGCAAAAAAGAAATTTATCCGAGTACTAAGCGCAATTTTATCTTTTTGGTTGAAAATATCGCGATTATACAATAATATCGTGATTTTACTAACACTGGTTAGGGCAGCAAGGACGCAGGAAGGTGCAGCAAGTGGTTTAGGCCTGCGTTGACCAGCATATTGCCTCCATTGACTACGGCCTTGTGTGGGCAGCCTCTCCTAGGCTAGCCAAAGAGCCGAACAAGTCTGTGTTGACTGTTTGAGGGCACATTTATGACAGTGTTGACTTGTTAGGGCTGGCTGCAGTACGCTGTAGCATTCACTGCTGTTTTGACCATCTTACTTTCACTGTTTTGGGCTGCCACTACTTTTGTTGGAGACTGAGTTCTCCTAGGTTGTCTTGAGGACATTTTGGGAGTTGATTAATCCCCTTTGCTATCGTGTTCAAGGGTTTCATTACTGCTATTGTAAATCACTTATTAGTAATATTGTACTATCTCTCTCTCTCTCTGCGGAATTATTGAAGATAAAAGAAGATTTGATCAAAGGGTTTCCCCTCATTGAGGTTTGTCCCTTGCTAGCTGCCACATCTGGTGTCTCTTGTCTTGGCTTGTTTTCTATCGATCTTTTAATGTTATATCTGCACTTTACTTTATGTTTATGTGATTGCTAAATTATGGCTAATAAGAAGAAAAGAAGTAAACTACTCTAAGCATGGAACATACCATAATTTAACAGATTCCAATTGACGAATACCAAGACCAAGACCCTTGACCTATTAGCCACTCTACGATCAAGACACAAGTCCTCTTTTGCTTTTGTCTTCTAGATTCCTCTTCCACTGTTGAGACTACATCACTTGAAAGTTGAGACCTTCACTGTGATAGCAATGAGAGATCTCTGAAATCCATCATTGTAATACCATTAAATACTTCATCATTGTACTAAGATCTTCATTATTGAGATCGTTTTACTTTGTAGGAGCACCTAGACTTCATCAATGGTAATCATGTCCAAACTGTACCATCACTGAGACTGTGACTTAAGCGAGATTAGCATTGGATCCTTCTCCCTGTGGCAGCACCTAGACTTCTTTATCTGAACAGAAATTGAACCAAAACATAGTCTTCTTATCTTACCGAACAGTGGACTCTCCTCAACACCGAAACAGTGTCACTGCATTCTCCTTTATGAACTTATCTTCTGCACCAGGCCACCCGAATAGAAGTATCTGAATTGTTCACTATCTTTGTCCTCCGAAATCATAGTGAGAGACCATCGAATTTCTAACTATAGTTTTTCTTCAGAAAGACCAAAACTTCTTCTTCGTTGTTACTGTGATCTCTAGATAAAAGGGATCTGAATTCCCTTACAGAACTGTAGCATGTAACCTTGTAGCCTTCACCAAAACAGAGGTAACCCGAGTCTCTTTTCCTGCTCCCGAAAATTCAGAGATATGCAAATATCTTGAATGTCTTTATGCGAAGAGCCTAGCCTCTTGTATATAGTGGTTTGTCCATATACTCACACTGACACGAGTATTCGAATGGGTGGGTCTCCGTAATGTGAGTCGACAGGAGTTTGTCACCGATATAGAAGCCGACATCTAGAGAAGAGGATTGTGCTCGTTATTGGTGGGCTTTCTAGACACTTAGTTGACTCATATACATTTTTATATCCCCAAGAAGGGTTCTTCATACATGACATAAACTCTTTGACTTTTAATGACCAATCCTAAGGCTCTGAATGGGAGCCATCTAAAATAAAATCACTTGCTCATGAAACCCATGAAACAGGGTATACAAACATAATTTTATGTTCTTCATTACATCATTTACAAAAGTCACAATTACATGTCATTATAAAGACCGAACCTAGTTACACTTTTTCAACACTCCCTCTTAACTAGGGAGGTATTCATAATGGTACTTGGTCATTCTCAATCTGAAGAATTTTTCATAAGAAGAATCGGATTGATAACTCATTTGTATAGCGTCATATCAACCAGCATTATTACATAGCAAGGCCTTGACTAACAGCTCCTTATCTCCACAAACTTTCAACTCAATGCTAGTGAGACCAATGATTTATAGACATCCTCGTCATTGTCTGTCTCGGAACATCCCTGCAACGGGTTCTCAAGGTGTGTTCCATGAGGACTATTCTTATCTTGGACTCCCCAGTCCTCAAAGAATATCGGTCCTCCACAACAACTCTTCCATTGGATGCCCTATCTCATCCCCAAAGAGTATCGGATGCCAAATGATTACCCAATCCTCCATTCTATCTTCCCAAGTGAAGACCAAAATGACATGTCTATCTCTCCCTCTCAAATAGGGAGGACATATTCCAATAAAGGAGTGTACTCATTCCTATTGAAAAGGAATGTACCTAATCTCCCTCTTGGCTTAGGAATTTCCAAGTTTCTTCCAAGTAAGAAACTTCTTTTCAGGCTTCCTCTTAACTAGCGACCTACAGCAGCTCCTCATGTGGAACAACACGCTTCCTGAAGAACTCCTATCTTCTTCGATGTCATCAATTTCTTTTGTCATGGAGTCTTCATCTTTCGAGGACTTTTTCATAGGTCACAAACTATCCATCACTTTCATCCATGAGTTAGTCATGTCCTCATTTCATCAGAAAGTGATCCATCAGTTTTCCATCTGGATTTGCTTTATGTCATTCTATTTTCATGCCATATTTTCTGGAAGGATCTTACATCCCTCAATATGGTCCTCTTGGAAGTCATCCACAGATCTTCCCTTTGGCAGTCCTACATAAGCCCATCCAAATATTAGTTCAAAAATAAGAGATGAACACTTAAATCAAAATTTACCTTTTTGATGGTCTTTCATCATGACATCTTCCTGTAGGTATCAGCATCCTACATGCAAATTGTCAAGGATCTCCATCTTTTTCCGACTCCTATCAGAGTCTTCATATCTTTCTGGGAGATATTCTAGTCAACTCTTCTTGGACTTGCATGTTGAATGCCTTTTACCTTTGTAGCATACTTTCACGATCTCTTCCTTTCTTTTCACACTTCATTCACAAGAGCTTCCAAGCAGAGTTCCTTAATTGTAGTCAACCACCTCATACTTCATCTAGTGTGACTTATGCCTTCCTGCATCCTTTCATAGGAGGAGATCCTTTTTCCTTGATCATGCTTC
Source organism: Pinus taeda (assembly GCA_000404065.3). Lineage (NCBI taxonomy): Eukaryota > Viridiplantae > Streptophyta > Pinopsida > Pinales > Pinaceae > Pinus > Pinus taeda. Next base: position 28,357 of record APFE030898468.1, read on the forward strand.
TCAAGATAGAAGTAGTGATCCCTGTTACCTGCAACCATATGACATGACATTATAATATTAACTACAAGCAAACATAGCTCTTTGGGTCATCTAGGCTTCTTTCAACAGCTTCCTTGATTGGAAAGATCTTCAACCCCTTGATTTGCTTCATCTCTCAAGTCATCATACCATCATCCCATAAACTCCACAAGTTGGAGTTCTTGATGAAACACTTGCTTCCTCTCTGTATTGGTGAATCCTCCAATGAGGATTCCATCCTGCATATCCTTATTCAACAGATGTTTCCCCTTTTAACTGATGTATGATGAGACTTGTCCTAGATGACTTCTTCCTTTGGTCTTTCAATGAGGTCACCAAGAGCTATATCCTTGAAAGTTGACTATCAAACAACCTTCATGTTTCCTATGGTGATGTCACCAGCTCTTGTTTCTAATGCTTCCATAATGCCACGATGCATCTCATTATTTATTATAGCCATATCCTATAACATAAGATTTAGAAGCTATGTCAAGACCCTTTGTGAGGAGACTATCTCAGACATAGTAGAGATCTCTTACTTCCTCCTTTCTTGGACTTCTTCTTTTCAGCTTCCTCCTCTTCTTAGGTGATATGGGCTTCTTCTCTTCTTTTGATATTGTCCCCTTAAGACAAACTTTCCTGTAATGTCCATAATTTTACATCCACAGCATTGAATCTCAGCTATGCTCTTCTTTCTTCTTGCAAGGAACCAATTTTTCCAAACTTCCCTTTCCTTTCTGCAAATGTTTGAGTCCTTTAACCTTCAACATTTTCACCCTCAACTTGTCTTCTTCTATTCTGCATAGAAACCACAAGTTGTCGAATGAGGTAACTTTCTTATCCTCGTGGATATTTGTTACCTTGTTCATCAGTTAGGGCATTTAGAACAGTGATGATCATCTTCTTATCATCTCTCCCAGATCTCGCAGTTGAGACCTTACGAAGATATCCTTCATTCTTTGATACCTCCAATTTTGTGTAGATCAGATCATGTGACCTTATTTATTGCAACTTCAAAGAATATTCTTATGAAATTATCATATACATCTCTTTGATGTCTACAATATTGCTATATGAGGGGACCTTTCATAAAAATCCCTTTCCATGAATTCAGGGGAGACCTTTTGATGTGTTCAATGACTTCATTTTCTTTGAGGACTATGTCTATCCTCCTTTTTCCTTGCAAATACGAAGTCATTTTACCAATTTTAATTAAAGAATGAAAAATACTTACTTGACAAGTGAAGATGAAATTTTCTACTTGATCTCTTTGATGATGGTTGAAGAAGATGTATTTGTTGCTTCTTTGGATGATCTTCTTCAAGGGCAAGGAGAGGATCATTGCTTCAATGAGAGGGAACTTGCCTCATAGCTTTGAATATGATGATAATGCCTGCTTGCTTTTAAGATACTTCAACTACTTTGGTAGTGTTGGAAATACTGGGGGGGAGGAATTAGTATTCCTTTTCAATTGTTATTTTTACCAGTTAAAACATTTTTATTTAGAACACAAAATGAACAATAGGAATAAATTCTTTTATTAATATAATCTTTACAATAAATCAGGTACAATATATATAGGGCTCCAACCCTTGATGAAGACACCGATCTTCAAGCTCCCAGGCTCCAACCTGTTGCCAAGCACCAACTTGGACTTTTTGTGAGGCTCCAACCTCTAGGGCACCAACCCTGTCTCCAAAGACACCAATCCTTCCAATTCTGAGGCACCAACCCCAAGGGCTCCAACCCTATCTTGTCAAGGCACCAACCCTGGATGTAGGAGCACCAACTGCAAGGACACCAATCCTTCCAATTCTGAGGCACCAACCCCAAGGGCTCCGACCCTATCTTGTCAAGGCACCAACCTTGGATGTTCAATGCTCCAACCTTCAGGGCACCAACCCTCTGGGCTCCAACCCATTGCTATATTTTGTCTAGATATGTTTGATAGTAATTCTCTGCTCCCAAAATCTTCTTTACTGAATTGTGGCAATCTACAGTTTCACTGTAGTCTCAATGCTATATCATCAATGACAACATGTCTTCATATGGAGTCTTCACAATTTTTCATACTTTCTAACACAGTTTGGAAAGTTTACCTCATGATGATCTCAACAATGCATCATGATCTTCAATAAAGTCTCCAAGATCTACTCATGTTTTTCAATAAGATATCTGTGTTAGGTCTTTGCAATAGGTCGATGTCTGCGCTATGACTTTACTTCGGGTCTAATCCTTCCAAGATGAATCAGGTCAAAAGATTGTCCTGTCGCTCTGTCTTCTACTTCCTTCTTCGCTTAGCCTTCGTCTTTTGTTGCACCTTCATCGTCTGCTAGACCTTTGGCTTCTCGACCTTCAACTTCTCGACCTTCGACTTCTCAATCTTCGACTTCCTTTGTCTCTTCAAGTTCATGAGTTGTGAACTTCTTTATGCTCTATTTTTATGCCCGAGATAGATACTCAGAACTGAAGCATTTTTATATGATGTTCACCAATACTAAAAAGACATGTTCATTTGGAAGGAGAGGCCGATTTATGGATATTCATCCAATTACTCATAAACTTGTTTTATTTACGGAGGATTTCATAGGAGAGACCGTACCCAAGGAGGTCCCACATCCATGTCATCAATCGCAATCACAACTTTCAGAGGTCTGTAATCACAACTCTTAACATCACTGATATTCACACTACCGATGAAACGAACGTGATATAATATTAAACCATCGTTAATAGATCCATCGGGTCCACAACTAATATCGCAATCGGTGGTAGAGTTCACAAGACTTATCGCAATCGGCGGTCAAGTTCACAAGTCTTATCGCAATCGGCAGTTCGGCGGTGATAACCCTTATGATTTGCATAACTTCCCCTATACATGGACACGATATTACATAAAGGTATATTCTATGGAGCTATCGGGTCTGCACCTTACATCACAATCACAATCTTTATTGTGACATCCCTTTATGACTTGCGATAAGAAAGTTTATATGGTGGATGCGATATTTTATTATGGTGTATTGTAATGGAACCATCGGGTCTGCAATACATATCGCAATCAACGGATTTGGGGCGGTGATACGGCTTTAAAAACTTGCGGTATGGCGAATGTGATATTTCTTTAGGGCGTGTTGTAATAGAACCATCGGGTCCGCAACTTATATCACAACGGGTGGGTTTTGATCAGTGGCATATAATAGAAAATGCCGATATTATATACCGCTGATACGATTTCTCCGATAACTCTGTTTATGCTCCTTCACTATTTTCTTCCTATCGATTCTTCTTGAGCATATATTACATGCGATACTTTCGATATGGCTCCTCCGATGTTTTCTTCTGTAGTCCTCTAATATCATTGTTGCTCTTTGTTCTTCCGATAACACTTACCCTTGGGCATATGCGATAACCTGCTTCCTTGATGGCTTCTAATGAACTCTTCCTCTTATTCTTTGGCTTCATGGCTTCTCCTCTTTACTCTTTCTCTTTCCTTCTGATGGCTCCCGATATCTTTCCTCCTCAGTTCCATTGTTTCTATTATGTCTATATTCAATCATTGGATCCTCCATGAGCAGTGTTATGATCATTGGGCATCAATGGAAAACCACACATGTCATAAGAATTTTCTATCACAAACACTGCCATATTGACATCAATGACAACCTAGATTAACAGGTAGTGAATGAGTGCACATCAGAATTGCTTCTATGGTTTTGACTTTCTCCAAGACGATGTGATATTTGTCTTTAAAGTCCTTCGAGCTACCTTGCTTTTGGATGATCTTCTTTTGATGATGAATAGAGGATCCAAAACTTTTGTTGTTGTAGACTGCTTGTCTGATCTAGTGTTTTATTCTTCAATATAAATCTTGATCTTTTGCTTTGATAATCTTTCTTGAAACTCGATTCTTGAGTGTCTCTTTGATTAGATGCCCTTCCTTTGACTTCAACACCTTAGCTCTGATACCAAGTTGAGAAATCTAGGGCATTAGCATTAGGTGATTTCTCTTCGATTAGTAACTGTTTGTGAATGCATTTTACATTTTTAGATTAGGATCTTCTTCATGTTAGATTATTAGTGATCTTCTTCATCAAACAGTAACCAATGCATGAATATAAATAGACAAGAGACACATCATGTAGGCTATGAGCCACAGCCAAAACCTCTTGTTGTTGCACAGATTGTCACGACAACGCTCAGACCAGGGGCTGTCACTCTGATCCCCGATCTCTCTGTTTAAACTTGTCTCCCGCGGCTAAGGGGGGTAGACCCTATGGGAAAATGATTGACCAACTGTGAAACAGTTGGGTTGGGAGACATGAAGAAACAAGCACTCGATTGATTTGTTAAATAAATAGACCAGTGCCTTATGAAGTTAATGTTTAAATGATTACTTACTAAAGGTTGCAGAAATGTAAACCATGTAGAGAAATCATCTAAATTCAAATAACCCAAGTGAAGATTAACTTTTATCAAATGCGAGAAAATGCTTAAATGATACTCCAGCAATTTAAAACTTCGAAAGATAAAGTTCGATACACAACCACGTAATTTTAAACGCTAACCAGATATCACATTCATGACCATTCAAGTATGCCAAATCACATAAAAAAATGATAAACATTAATTTCACATCAAAATTTTAGCCTCAGCAGGAACGTGATAAATCCCCGAGCCAAGACTGAATCTGGCAAAATATTTCCAAAATATTTTTATATTTTTCAGACAAAAATTTAAAACAAAAATTAAAACTAAAAAATCTAAATCTACACTTTAAAAGAAAAGACACTCCCTTTTTTATAATTTTATGATTTAATAAAATAAAATAAAAAATAAAAAAATAAAAAAATTATTCAACCCCAAAGTCTTTCTTTATTTAGCACCAAAATAAAAGTTTACAAGAGAGCTTCTTCAGCACAGGACTCACAGATCGAATGATCTCAAATGACCCCTAGCACCCTATTTAAAGGAAAAATTCCCAATGGCTAGTTCGAGTGATCCACGTCAAAAATGATCTCGACCCGTCTGTGAGGATCAGATATTCTCTTAATCTCATCCGTCGAATTTTAATGCATTAAAAAATTGAAATTCCGCATTTAATTTACTCAATATATATTATTATTTTATTATTTTTTTAAGTTTTTTTCTATTTTATTAATTTAATTTTATTTTTAAAAAAAAAAAAAATTTAATTTTTAATTTTTTTTTTTTTTTTTAATTTTTTTAAAATTTTTTAAATTTTTTTAATTCATTTTTAATGGATCCTCAAAACTTAGCCTTTTGGAAAAATTAAACCTAGGACCTTAGGACTTAGGACTTATGAGGGGATTAAAACTATTTCCTAACCCTCAAGACACTTTACATCATGACTTTTACAACTTTACATCTCAAGGGGGAAAACCCATTTGACATAGACCCTCATAAACCACCCAGTTTTGCGACACAACTATAATCTAGCAGATTAACACACTAGGATTCTCCTAAGATTCTAATGACAAAATTCATTCCGGCTTTGGGGTTAGGCTGAAGGAAAACTCTGCCGATCATGGATCCGTGAGACAAAAAAACCTTCCGAAACGTAGATTATCACTAGAAACTTAGGTCCACCTAGGCAATTTACATACATGACTCATATCTGCTAAGATTATTTATAATTTACACATGCAGACTGAGTTTACAACATAGCATGATCAAGTCGACGATGACTGTCAAATGGCACGGACATGTCGATCAAGCGCTACCCCTTTTTGCGAAAAAAGGGGGTGTACTGCTATGGGTAGTTGACACGTAGTGGTCAACAACTCTCATTCTTTGAGAGGAAAACCCGCACAAATTCTTCTTATAGGGATTCCAATTAACAAATACCAAAATCAAAACCCTTGACCTATTAGCCACTCCACGACCAAGACACAAGTCCTCTTGTGCTTTTGTCTTCTAGAAGCCTATTCCACTGTTGAGACTACATCACTTGAGACCTTCACTATGATAGCAATGACAGAGCTCTGAAATGCATCACCGTAATACCATTAAAGACTTCATCACTGTACTAAGATCTTCATTACTGGAATCTTGTTACTTTGTAGGAGCACCGAGACTTCATGAATAGTAATCATGTGCAAACTGTAGCATCATTGAGACTGTGACTTGAGCGAGATTAGCACAGGATCCTTCTCCCTATGGCAGCACCGAGATTTCTTTATCTAAATAGAAATTGAACCGAAACATAGCCTTCTTATCTTATCGAACTGTGGACTCTCCTTAAGACCGAAACAGTGTCACTACATTCTCCTATATGAACTTGTCTTCTGCACTAGGCCACCCAAATAGAGGTATCTGAATTGTTCACTGTCTTTGTCCTCTGGATCATAGTAAGAGACCACCGAATTTCTTATTGTAGTTTTTCTTCAAAAAGACCAAAACTTATTCTTCGTTGTTACTGTGATCTCTAGATAAGAGGGATCTGAATTCCCTTACAGAATTGTAGCATGTAACCTTGTAGCCTTCACCGAAACAGAGGTAACCTGAGTCTCTTTTCCTGCTCCCGAGAATTCAAAGATATGCGAAGATCTTGATTGTCTTTATGCGAAGAGCCTAGCTTCTTATATATAGTGGTTCGTCCATATACACAAGCCGACATCAAGAGAAGAGGAGTGTGCTTGTTATTGGAGGGCTTTCTAGACACTTAGTTGACTCATAAACATTTTTATATCCTCAAGAAGGGTTCTTCATACATGACATAGACTCTTTGACTTTTAATTACCAATCCTAAGGCTCTCAATGGGAGCCATCTAAAATAAAATCAATTGCTCATGAAACCCATGAAGCAAGGCTTACAAACATAATTTTATTTTCTTCATTACAATATTTACAAAAGTCACAATTACATGTCATTATGAAGACCAAACCTAGTTACACATTTTCAACAGACATGACATGGCAGTTTGGAATGCCTTCGGATTTGTGCCAAGGACTGCTTTTGTAAGGCCTCGCAACATTAAAATATTTTGTCGTTTCTATTAAATTTGGCAACTAGGGCCAAACTTCACCTTTGACAGCTCATATGAGGCAATTGATATTTTTATTGGATTCCTCTCTCCAAGAGGCATAGGATTGATCTAAAGATCATCCCATTCGGACATGTGCAAATGGAATTATGAATTTATTTGGATTATGGAACAAATTATCAAGGTCGGACAGTCATCTAATTTGCACCTCAACGTTACACATAAATTCAAGAGGCCTCCTCATTTTGCCACTTCACTCACTCACACATCTCTCTCTCTCCTTGATTGGGTACGGATTTTTGAGGCTTCTCTCTCTCCACACGTGCAAAGAAAGGACTATACTTTTTCTGTCCCTACGTTGACCAGCGTTGACTAAAAATTGTAGAAGGTTTCTTTGACCAAAGTTGACCAGTTTTGACTGCGGCTTTGTGTGGGGTATCTTTGTTTGGGTAGGCCACATTTCTGGGCACAAAAACCGAGGTTGTTTGACCATTGTTTGACCACTGTTGGACTAGCGTTGACTGCGGAAGGGTTTGCTACAACGTTGACTTTTGTTGACCAAATTTGACTAGACATTTGGATTGTTTTTGGGCTGATTTGACTAGCTATTGGAGGCTGAGTTGGCCGAGTTTGACCGAGTTGTTTTGGAGGTCAAAATATGCCCTGTTGACCAGCATTGACTTTCTGGTTAGGGCTTTCTGTTACTGTTGTTTGACTAGTCATATTTCACTTTGATTGGGCAAGTGAACAATTGTACATTGTACTCTCTTTGTGCTGAACTTTTGAAGAATCATAAGAAGAATTGATCAAGGGTTTCCCCACATTGGGGTTTGTCCCTGGCTAGTGCCATATCTTGTATCCTCTTGTCTTGGCTTGTCTTCTACTGTTATTATTTATGTTCTATCTGCATTTTACTATCATGGCTAGTGCCATATCTTGTATCCTCTTGTCTTGGCTTGTCTTCTACTGTTATTGTTTATGTTCTATCTGCATTTTACTATCATGTTGATGTGATTGCTAAACTGGATATTGATATTGGGCTAATAAGAAAATTGAAGTAAAATTGCTCTTAAGCATAGAACATACCATTGTTATCTAAAATTAACACGGTATTAGAGTGAGGTGAAAACAAAGCCCAAGCAAGAGTGAGAAGAGCAATCACTAAGAGGTGAAATCACTGATCAAGCACAAGATTCAATGGCCTCCACATCCTACTTCAAGTTTGATGACAACCTTCATAATAGGTCTGATTACCATGCATGGAAGATGTCTCTTGATTTGAATTTAGAAGAGCAAGATGTTATGGATTATGTGCAGGGAAAGCTTTCGGAACCTCCTTCAAATGCATAGGTCGTTGCTAAGACAAAGTACAAGAAGGGTGAAGTCAAATCCAAGAAGATCATCAGGGATTCTATTCATAAGCATTTAGTTTCTTACATCTCCGATTTTAACACATCAAAGGAGATATATGACAAGTTGGTTGGCATATTCAAATCTAACAATGGAAACCAAGTTCTTTTCCTCAAGAACAAGCTGAAGGATATAAAGAAGGGAAGAAATGAAGATATTCAATCCTACTTCATGAGTATAATTGAGATCAAAAATGATCTTCTTTCGATTGGAGAAGCTATTGCTTATAGGGAGCTTACTCTCATTGCCCTTGGAGGACTCCCTCGTGAACGGCACGTGTTCAACACTAATCCTCTTAACAACGACAGGATTCCAGGTTTTGAAGAATTATTGACTAGATGTTCTCAAGAAGAAACAAGGATGATGGAACTAGATACGCCTTCAAATAGGAATGATCCTATGGCATTTTCCGCTCATGCTAAAAAGAAGAACAATGCAAGTTCAAAGAAGCAATGTCAAGAAAGGTCGGGTTTCAAAATTGGAAGGAAGGTAAGATGCTTCATTTGCAACAAGTTTGGCCACTATGCTAGAGAGTGTCCTAATAGAAGGGATACATGATCCGGATTTAAATAGGAACGCAACAAATTACAGAGATAACCATAAACACAGATATGCAGCGGAAATAATACTTCATTTCATTAATGTGAAATACTGGAATATGCTTACAAACAGTAATGGAAATAAACCAGCTAGGGCGATGGTAGCTTATCTCTGAGAAGAGATGTGGCAACTACATGCCTCTGAACTATCTTACAATGAGGCTCGAAAGCCTATTTATTGTTAAGAAACAATGGGAAACCCTAAACATCCAAAAACCTAACCCTAGAAGATGAAACACCAAACTGTAGGCCCTGTTTGGGTAAATTGGCACATCAACTTCCCGGGGTCGTAACTTTGGCATATGATCTCCATTTGACATGCACAATATCTCGTTAGAAAGATCTATTCAAGAACTACAACTTTGGGAAGAGCAACGTTGGTTTATGGACCCATGTTGCTCCCAGTTTTCCCAAAAAGCGTCGTTTAGGACCTCAAAACGGCTCCGGAAGTTCAGGACCCAAAAAACTGCTAAAAATAGTAAGTTGTGCTACAATTAAGGAAATTGAAAACGCTGAGAGAAACAATGGTGGGGGTCCATGTGGACTTGGCAGGTGGCCACCAATATCCACCTAGATCATTCCTCCCCCCTTAGGAAGCAATGGTCCCCATTACGTTGAATTCCTCCATGAGATGAGGAAACTTCTGTTGAACTTGGTCCCTGGTGAGCCACTTAACCTGGTGAAGGAGTTGGCCTGCTTTGACAACTCGATACAATTGGATATTCTATTGGCGAGTGTTCTTGATCTGTATGTCCATGATCCAATCAGTTGCAGCTTGTTCCATGCAATCTGGATTTAATTTTGTGGGTGTGAGTTGTCCTGCAATGTCGAATGTGTCTAGTAATGGTGGAAAGTATGGTCGAAGGCGGTCCACATTGAACACTGTATGCAGGCCAAGGAATGGGGGAATGATGAGCTCAAATGCATTGTCTCCCACAGCCTTAGTAATGGTGTAAGGACCATATCAGAGTGGTCTCAGCTTCCGATAGGCTCCAATAAGGCGTTCCTTTTGAAAATGCAACCAAACTTTGTCGCCCACCTAAAACTTGTGTGGCACCCAATGTTGATCTTGTCGTTGCTTGTACTTAGCATTTGATTTCTCCAGAATGTCATGGACCTGCTAGCGGATATGTTGGATGTGCTCAATCAAGCTAGTTGCCTTGTCTGTTTCAGACTGGACATGAGCCGAATCTGTGTGAGTAGCTGCAAGTGGCATGGCCACATCAATGGAGCATAGTGGCTGGAATCCCAAGCCCACCTGAAAAGGGTTGTGGCCAGTCGACTTGTGAAGAGCTCGGTTGTAGCTGTGCTGAACATAGGGGAGGCTCTCGTCCCATGTGCGTGGATGCTTTGAGTTGTACATGCACAGGATGTGTACAATCATCCTATTAACAACCTCTATCTGGCCATCAGTTTGAGGATGGAAGGTTGTGGACTTAGTGAGTTTGGTGTCCAGCATTGACCAGAGACTGGACCAAAATGTACTAAGGAACCAACTGTCCCGATCTGAGATGATAGACTGTGGGATCCCAAAGTGCATCCACACTCGTTCAAAGAAGAGTTTAGCAGTGGGTTCTGCTATGATATTCTTCTTGCAGGCCACCATAATGGCCATCTTCGAGAACCTGCCGACGACCACAAAAACACAGTCATTTCCATGCTTAGTGGAAGGAAGGCCTGACATGTAATCCATGGAGATGGATTCCCAAGGTCGACTAAGGGTAGGCAGCGGGGTATAGAGGCCTTGCTTCTTGATGGTCGGTTTGGCAATGGCACAGGTTGTACATGATCTTATGTACTTCCCAACATCCTGTCGAAGATTCGGCCAATAGAAATACTTTTGCAGTACTGCCACTGTTTTCTCGACCCCGAAATGCCCAACAGCCCGACTGTAGTGTGCTTCCTAAATCATTTTGGCACGCTCGCTTGAAGGAACACAAAGGTGACCCAGGTGGCATAACAGGGCATCCTGGAGGTGAAAATCTGGAACATGCCAACCCTCCAAGAGTGTCTGGTATGTGTGGCCGAATTCTGGGTCATTTTTGTAGAGAAGTGGCCAATCAAAAGTCTCGTGCCCACAAGAGTTGAGCGCGGTGGTTAACGCCATGATCAGTGATCAACTGAGGCAATCTGCAACATTATTGGTGCTACCCTTCTTATACTTGATATTCAAATGGAACTGTTGCAGGTATGTAGACCACTTCTGATGGTGATCACTCTGCAATTTCCCTTAGGTCTGTATGAACTACAGGGGTCGGTGGTCTATGTGCATGATTGTTTCCTTCCCCAAAATGTAATGCTTCCATTGTCGACAGGCCTGCGCAATGGAATACATCTCTTTGTCATAAGTGGGATACTTCCGAACTGTGTCTGAAAGTGTTTCACTGTGATATGCCACTGGATGCCCGTGTTGAGTAAGGACCGCCCCAATAGCATAGTCAGAGGCATTTGTCTCGACCTCAAATGGTTGTTGCAAATCTGGTAACGCGAGCACTAGTGCCGTGCAGAGGCGATCTTTCAACTCTATGAATGCCTTCTGTTGAGATTCAGACCAAAAGAATTTTGCTTTCTCTCCTCCCTTGGTGACTTGACTCAAGGGCCAAGTGATATGAGAAAACCTCAACACGAACCTGCGGTAGAAGTTGGCAAGACCTAGAAAGCTGCGGAGCTCCGTCAGAGTGGTTGGAGATGGCCAATCCCGAATGACTTGGATCTTGGCTGGATCCACATGCACCCCCTGTTCATCAACAATGTATCCCAGATACTTAACCTGGGTCATGCCAAAAGTGCATTTCTCCAAATTAGCACATAGCTTGTGTTGCCGCAGTGTTTGGAGGACTTGTCGGATGTGGTGGAGGTGCTCTTCCCAACTCTAGCTGAAGATCAGAATGTCATCCAAGTATACCACTACAAATGAGTTGATGAATGGCCGCAAGATGTCATCCATTAGCCTCATGAAGGTTGCAGGAGCATTCGTCAATCCGAAAGGCATAACCAACCATTCGAAAAGGCCCTCCTTGGCTTTGAAGGCAGTCTTCCACACATCAGAAGGTTCGATTGGTACCTGGTGCTATCCTGACTTCAGATCAATCTTGCTGAAATATTTTGTCCCCTTTAGTTGGTCCAAGAGGTCATCAATCCGCGAGATCGGGTACCTATTACAAACAGTGATCTTGTTCAACGCCCGATAGTCAATACAAAGTCTCCAAGTCCCATCCTTCTTCTGTACCAACACAATCGGGCTCCCACAAGGTGATGAACTCGGACGGATGTGACCTTTCTGCAGCAACTCCAGAATCTGCCTCTTGATTTCATCATTCTCCAGAACAGAGCGCTGATACATTGGTCCGTTGGGTAGCAGCACACCTGGGGTCAGATCGATGGAGTGCTTGACCTAACAATGCAGAGGAACCCTTGCGGAGGAGGTGAAGATGTCGTTGCACTCCTCCACGACCTTGTCCATCTGTAGTTGTCGTGCGGAGGGGCCCTATCTGGAAGTCGTGGCCACCATCTTCTTCTTTCCTTGAGGGCGTATCATCAGGAAAACAAATTTCCCGGTTTTGGAAATAAGCTTACTGCATTGTTTTGCAGTAATCATAGAGATGGCGATAGGCGGTGCTACCTCTGGTATCCTGTACAACTTATTTCCCAATGTAATAATAACAGCAGGGGGCCTTAATTCATACACAGCATGTCGCTTCCACAAATATGGTTGTCCTAATAATACATCACAAACTTCAAGGGGAGCAATGTCACACAATACCTCATCCGTGAAGGGC
>APFE030898468.1:48885-91119 GCA_000404065.3 Pinus taeda
GACTTCGATGGAGACAAAGAAACTGGGGTATCTACTTCAGGATATGCTATGAGTCTTGGATCAGGAGTTGTCTCCTGGAGATCACGCAAACAATCAGTTCCGGCAGATTCCACAATAGAAGCAGAATACGTGGCAGCAGCTGAAGCAATGAAAGAAGTTGTGTGGCTCAGGAAAATTCTTGAAGATTTGCAGGTCAAACAAGTACAATCAACCCCACTCATGATTGACAATACCTCTGCAATAAAGTTGGCCAAGAACCCAAAGTTCCATGATCGAACGAAGCACATCAATACTAAATATCATCTGATCCGACATTATGTTGAGGCCAAAACAATCCATCTCCGTCATTGTTCCATAAATGAGCAAATTGCAGACATCTTCACCAAAGCGCTTGGAAGAGAAAAGCTTGAAAGATTCAGAACGATGCTTGGACTCACCAACATCCCTTCAGATTAAGGGGGGGAATGTTGACAACTAATCCTCACGATTGGGAGAATTTGAATGTGAACAGTCATCAAGAAGATGAACTGAACGATCACATTCATGTATATAATAGATAGCTACCTAATGGAATATATGAATAAGTTTTTCTGGAGTTACTCCTGTCCTGACATAATTAAATAAAACAAACAGATGTTCCTAACCTAAAACTAACTATATACAACAAAACTTATAAAACTAATAATTAGATCATGTATAGTAACATATTACACACAGGTTATGCCCAATCAACAATTCTTCATTAACTTCTTCTCAAAACTTACTTAGGCTCCCTAACTAGGATAATGACCCAACTAATGAATTACAAGTACAACAATAAACATGGAGTTATCTAGCTAATCAAGCCCTAGATTTTTCCTTCAATCTTCCTTGGTTGATCTAGATATGTCTCCCTTGCACCTTCTTGCACCTTCCTCGAACCCAACACATTGGAGTATCACACTCCTCTTGAGGCTAGTGTTGTATGTTGTGTCTTCTCCTCAAACCCATCTTAGCCTCCTCCTGGTAGAACCTGAAGGAACATCTCACTCCTCCTCTAGATCTATAGGTTGTGTTTGTGTTGCTACTCATGTTGGTCCATACTCAACCTTAGAAGCCTCTTGCTCCTAATCCTCTACCCTAGCTAGCTTGCTCGACCCTCTCAACCCTACTCGAACCACTCAACCCTCTTGGCCCTGCTCAACCCTCTCAACCCTTCTCGGCCTTCTATGGGCCCTCTCGAGCCCTTTGACCCTATCGACCCATTTCGCGCACTCGATGCTCATGACCCTGCTCAACCCTCTTAATCTTACTCGAACCTCTCGACCCTGCTTGTCAATCCATGTTCCACAAGCACTCTTTGCCCTCAAGGGGTTTGAGGCCTACTCAACCTTCTCCTCCACAATATGCGCTCTTTCCAAAAACCTTCCAAAGGCCCTCTTGGCCCTCAAAGTTTTGAGGCCTACTCAGTGTTATCCTCCATAAGATGTTATCTTATCAACCACCTTCCAAAAGCTCTCTGAACCCTTAAAGGTTTGAGGTTGACTCGAGCTTCTCCTGCACAAGATGATCCCTTATCAACCACTCCACAGACCCTCTTGATCGTCTTTCCAAGCCATAGGATTGAATCACTCACCGTTGTACTTATACTTTTATAAAGGGTTCAATACCATGGTTTTATACCATGGGTTATCAGAATACCATAGGTAATACCATGAACCATCATATTACCATGGGTATATGGGTGCAAAGCTCCATAATTTAGCCCACTTGCCCCACATGTGAGAATGCTTCGAATGATACCCAAAACATCAGCACTCCCTCTTAGTGAGGGATATATCCTCACAACACCACCTAGAAGTGGATTTTCCTTTGAACCTGGAACACATTTCTACCCTTGATCCACTACCGCAGTTTCTCTATATGAAACAAAAGAAACTATCATTATATGACAAGGACTCTTATTCGAAGACATCCTACTCTTAGAATCCTCAAGCTCTTGAGCATCCTACATGACCATCTTGTACCATCACTCCCTAAACCTGAAGGTTGTCTTCCTATGAGCTACTGACCCCATTTGTATTTGGTGACTCCCTTTGAATACTAACTCCCTCTAAGTCCTTATTGTAGACCTTCCTGGCCCTCAAGGTCTCTACTTAACCTTCACTCCAAGTTTCTCACTTAGAGCTCCAATGGCTATCTCAACCCTCTGAAGTTTCTCCCTAAGCTACAAACTTTAAAACTCCATCTTAGCTAGGAAGGGTTTTCTAGAAGAACCACCTAGAACTGGCTTACGCTTTGGTTCTTATGTAACATCCCAAGCCTCATTCTCCATCTTGTAGCTTCAGACGCTACTAGGCCTCTCTAGCATTACATCCAAACCCTCGACTGGTATGGTCTCCCTCTCTCCCTTTGAGGTCTGACCTCAGTCTATCCTATTGGATTTATTTTTTTACATTATGTACAATATTTGCTAGTGGCCCTCTTGGTTGCTACCAACTTCTCTAGTTTGTGCTTGTCGTGGTAAATCCTCTATCCAACGACTCTTGCAGGCCACTACATCTTGAAACTACTTGATCATGCCCAATGTGGCACCCTACCTACGACATGATCCTTCACACTACTCTGTGGCATTGCTTCCACAAACCAGTCTTAATGGTTGTCTCACATAGCCCTATCAACAACCCTACTCATGGTCTCCACCTACCCTCTCTACAGTGTGTGCATTACTGCACCCATACATCTAGTTTCTTTATTCTACAATGCACGTAGCCCTATTATTCCTCACTATATTTTCACTAACCTCCTATCACAACAAAGGAAATATGTATTGACTGGAACCTATAACTTGGCCCCACTGGAAGAATGAGGCCCTATAATTTTGGCACACTAGAAATTAGCCTCTGAAGAGATTTAGCTTGAAGAATTTCATCCCACCTATTCACCAATAACTTAGCCCTGTGTCTTCCCTCACACATCCTTTGTTGTTATAGGAAATTCCACCTTGGAAAATTAGCCTCTCCAATAGAGTTACCTCCTCACTTCAACAATTTGGCCCTACAATCTCTAGGAATTCAACCTTCTAGAAATCTCTTGAATCAACCTGGACTCTTCCTCCTTTGTTGTTATAGTCTACCATACTTAGCTAACTCTCTTGGAATGGGTCTTCAGAACACTTATGCTACCTATAATAGTTCCTACAACTCCCTCTCAGAGTTGTCACTTGTGCAAATCTCAGATCCAATTTCCCTGTAGACACATAAATTTAATAAATGCAAGGCGTGGAAGATACATTTCAAACACCAAAAAATGCCACAACAATCCTTGGAACTAAAAAATATGATATCAGAAGTATTTTTGAGGGTAGAAGTTTCTAGCACTTATGGTAAGAAAGAATACATATTGATGTTTCAAATAAGATCAATAGTCTACAAGAGACTCTATTGATAGTATTCAAATGAAATCCACAATTCAAAAACAACCATAAACCTTGAATAATCCTTATTTCTAGATAAGACCCTCTTTATCATTAACAATAGTGATAAATACTCTACTTGTTGTGAAACTCTAATAATCAAAGAAAACCAAGAAATGTCATTCATTTGAATTGAATAAATGTTTGATTAAATACTCAAGGCAAAAATAAAGGAAACGATGATAACATGTTTACATTGTAAATCTTATTATTAAGATCTGTGTTAATCACATATCTATCAAGCACTAAGAGGGATCAAATATCCATATGCGTAGACCTCTTTTAGAGTGCAACACTTGAAAAATAATTGCACCTTGAGAGATTTGATCTCTCTTAGCACTTGATAGATTCGTGGTTATGATGGATATATACTAGTTACACACACACACACGATGTATTTTTTTGTTATTTAAATTGCATTTTTAAGTACATAAATAGATTCAATGTGTTGAAAAATCCCCTTGGACACTTGGATTGTGTAAATTACACCATTTAAACTTGCAATTCCAATAAATCTTTGTTGCCTAAGAGGCCAAAATGAAAAATAGTGAGACCATTTAAAATATTTTAGCCATAAAATGTAATTTTTCCAATTTCTTTGGATAATATATATATATATAATATATATATATATATATATATATTATAATATATATATATATATATAATATATATATAGTTAACATTGAAATATTTTACTTAATATGGAAATTGAAATATTTTTATTTATACACAACATTGTCCATATTAAAATGTTTTTGATTATTAATATATTTTTAAATACATATTAATATTACTTAATTTATATATTGAAATATTTATCTATGATCCACATTGATTTTGTTTTTTAATTAATATTTTTAATGTTACATTAGTAATTTTTTTTGAGTCGAGAGGCTCATTCTACAACCCAGTATGAGAGAATGTGTAAGTTTGTCTGTCCATCCGTTCCCCTTTAAAATAAAAATAAAAGTTACAAATTATGTTCTAAAAAGAAAAATAATTTCAGCTCAAAAAATGAATATATTGTAAATTAATTAGAAGTAAAAAAAATGTGTGAGTAAGATATTTAAATCTTATAATTTGGTTATTGATAAAATATTTTAGTACGAATTAATATTGACATATACTTAAAAATATGTTAATAATAAAAAACCATTTTAATTTGCGTCATAAAATGTCTCAATGTACATGTTATGTAAAATATTTTAATGTCAATTGCGTGTATATTATATATAATTATTTAGAAAAAGAAAACTCAAATAAATAATTCATTTGGTTTAAAATATCAGAAAATGGATATCACATCAGTATTGCAGCATGCTATTTGCGTCGCAAGTTTCAAAAATCTTCAAAAGTAGAGGGTCTCACCACAAAGATCCCTTTGCAGCCTTAAAAACAAATAGTGCAAGATATTCTCAGCTAGGTGAAGTACTTATAGTGGGTGATTTCAATGCTAGGAATGAAAGTGAGCAAGTTAGCATTCTTTGTTGTAGAGAAGTTTATGACCCTATTTGGCTTACAGAAGAGAGTAATCATCCGCGGGAAAGAATTTCAAAGGACGAGGGTTGCAATCTCTATGGTGAACACTTTCTTACTCTATGTGGGGCCTTCGATTTAGTCATTTGTAATGGTTTGACTAGATGAGAAAAGTCTGGTAATTTCACTTGCAATACTTATAATGGAGCAAGTGTAGTAGATTATGTAATTTTCATGCATGGTTTGTGCGAGAAAATGGAGGAAATTTTGATTGGAGATCAACTTTGGGACTTAAAATCAAATCACAAGCCAATTTAGTTAAGTTTCTCTTGGATTGCAAAGAAGCAATTAGAGTCAAAAACTCAGTGTGCTCAACAAAATCTCCCAAAGGGCATAATTCTTTTGACTCTAGAAAATTGTAATACCTTCAAAATGACGCTAGAGAGGCTCTTCGAGAAGGAGAAAATCGCAATTCACGGCCTTCATAGTCACAAATTAACACATTTAATTCAAAGTACACTTGCAAAGTGCAAAAGAGGAAAAATTAAGAAGTCTGAAACAAATTGCTTTCAGGTTAATGCTTGGTTTGACAAGGAATGCAAAAAGGCAAGGAGAATGTGGAAAGAGTCAAATAAGGATAACATAAAGCTCAAAGCTTACAAGTAGATAAAAGGTCGATTTCATGGTTTCAAGGAGGGAAGAACTAATCTTTCTTAGGAAAAATAGCCTGAAATTATTTTAAAAGGAGCTCCAACCAAAAAAGATGCAAACTAAAAATAGTATTATAGATTCTAAATACTTTGATTATGTAAGACAACTCTATGAGCAGGATCCCAAGGTTGACCCTCCCCCCTTGGTCAACATTGATACTGAACTCTTCATGGTGCAAGAGGTAGAGATGGGTATCAAGAAGTTTGGTGTTGGAAAAGCAAAAGACTTAGTTGAACTCTAAGTAGAGTATTTAAAGTGGGGCTTAAAGTTTCTTGCACCTCACACTACAAAAAATCTCAACAACATCATACAACAGAGGTTCCCCACAGATTGGACAACTAGTCTAGCAATAACTCTTTTCAAGAGTGGTGATGTCAATAATCCCTCCAATTATAAGACCATAATGATAAACCCCTTGTTTGCAAAGTTATTTGGAAGCATGCTAGAAAATCAAATCAGCAAGTGGGCATAAGAAAGAGATAAGCATACTAAAGGGCAAGCAAGTTTTAGACCTAAACATTCCACATTTGATCATTGTATAGCTTTAAGGAACATCATTGAAAAATCAACATTTACATCAGTGATCAATATTTAAAAATCAATAACTTTTTACATTTCATATTCATATTTCTATACGCGACTTTACTGAATCAAACCTCCGTGTGCACGCAACTGTTCTTAAGCCAATTAGCATATATCCAGTGAACTTATAATTCAATTAATCCATCATACATTTATCTTTAGCTAGTGCATTATTATTTTATTAACCATTATATAAACACTAACCATGTGTTGTAATAAATAAACCATCGCACATAAGCAACGCACATGAACACCAAGATTTAAGGTGGAAACACAATGAGGGAGAAAAACCACTTGTTTTTGTTGTCTTTGTCTTCATTTTAATATAAATAATAATCTGTTTACAATCTTTTACTGGTGCAGACTCATACCAGTACGCAGGGACCCATCTACAGAAGGCTAGAACCTTCTCTCGTTCTCCAGATTCTACTGGAAGGGACATACAACCCCATTAGCTCTTCTACTGGTTGATATGTTTATCAGTAAATAGGTGTCAACCTACAAAAGGCTACAACATTTACACATTCTCCAGCTGCGACTGGAAGGGAGCTCTAACCCCCTGATCTAATCACCAATTGCTATTGGCAGGAAGCTTCAACTTCTTCACTGAAGGCTCCAACCCTCAATATCCTATAGGGACCACGTTTCATAAATTTTCAGACTGGATACTCCAGGTACACAATAATACAACATGAAGGCCACATTTCATCAAATTTTCATACTGGACCCATCAGTAATATTGAATCTCAAAATCAATCACCACTGCAATAACTGCATCTACCAACAATTAGTCAATCTGAACAGTCAGATCATTGTCACTAGAACACAGAGTTGAACCCAAAACACTGCATCAACAATCAAAACCAACAACAACCTCAAAAATCATATGTCAGAATGTATACACTACTTCAGTGAAGCCCACTTGCATGTATACGCTAATTCCTTTAATCAAACCTGCATATACCTCCAAAAATATTGAATCATAAAAACCTCTGAATCAAAATTGTACCAACCAGAATATTATGGAGATCTATTGTCAAATTACAAAGTTCTAAATAGATAGTTTCAAAGATCGCCCTTCTTACACAATCAATCAAACAATTAGACTCAATTTCCTTATACAGTCAGTTCTACCTTCAGACCTAATGAAGACATCATTGACAGACAAAAGTAAAAATGCAGCACTGATCAGATAGATCAATTATCTCTAAACAACAAGCTTTTCGTCTACATACGATACTTGAAGGTGTCGAACCAGCATGTATACACACCTTCACCAAGGTGAACCAACATATATATATGCAAATAATAACTTATAAATTCACAGCGATTCCAAACTTCATATATACCTAGATCATAACATATATAGAATAAAACATGCATTAGCAATCATATCTAGCCCATCCATCGTTAGATCATACAATGATAAGTCATTTTAGGTCTCATGATCTCAATCCAACATTATATCTAAAGGTTGACAAGATATTTCAGATCTATATCATAACCATAGCTCTTACAACACAAAATATACTTCAGATAGAAGTATTCGTGAAAACCCCTTTTCTTGCACACTTAACCCTTTGATCTTCTCCTCCTTATATAGTTTTAGCCTTTCTCAATACCTCGGACCAAAACAACACTTAGAACCTGTGGTATTCTTATACGGGATCAAGTAACCATTATTCTGCTCAATATTGTGGGCTAATACCATGGTATGGACCCTTGGTATTCATTAATCTTAATTTTCCTTAATTTTCCATCCCATACATGCTTTTCCTGTTGTGAAAGTGTGTGCATATGTATACGCTTCTTTTGTTCTGTGAACCCACTTGTATACACTACTTGGGCTAGGTGAACCAACATATATAACTTAGTAGAACTTAAAACATTCTCTTTCCTCAATTTCTTGATTATGATCTAAATTCCTTTGTCCCATCATCATGTTCTTTTGTACCATTACCCTGTTACCTTTGAATTGACTCGTTACAATGTGAGTTTCCATCATACATCACTTCTGAACTGATTCCTATGAACTGCCCTGCATTTTGTCACATCTTAAAACTGCCACACATTCTGTCTCATCATGTTTATACCTATATCCATTATTCTATTCCATCATTTTGTCATGTTTGATATCTCCTTGTTCCATCATTCTATCACTTATGATATATGTCCTATAGATTCATCTAGTTACCATATACAAGTGAGTTGCCATCAAGGAAAACACATGCATCATAATGCCAACAATACTCCCCTTTGGACTTGATGGCAACCACTTTGGTGTTTGGTCACCACAACCTGTAAATAATATCAAGACAAGCACCAAGCTTTTCAAAGCATCAAGCTACTCTTCAAACACCAATCTACTCCCCCCTTTGACATTAAGGGAAAAGGGCTGACCAATGTTAAATGAATACTTCCATTTCTGAACTGTTGAATATGAACACTAATCTTGCTCCCCCTAGGCACATGCTAAATTCTCTAATCAAACTCCCCTTAGTACATGTTGAGATGCACTATACTTTCCATGCTCCCCCTGAGCACATGCAAATTCTGCAGAAATATTTTCCAAAATAATAACATGACTCTATAATGACCTTCCTATCACTAATGACTCATACATACCTCAATCACCCAACCAAGTGGGGATACACCAATTGACTCAACCGCTCAACCAAGTGGGGATACACCAATTGACTCAACCGCTCAACCAAGTGAGATTACATATTTGACATGATCTCAAAAGTCCATACATGACTGAATATGACAAGTATTATATCATAGGTCTTTACATGACCTTTACATCAAATGATATACGTGTCATATATAACAAAGACCAAATATCTAAACAAAACCATGATAGTCATTAGCAACTATTATACACCATATATGATATGCACCATAAGCATTTGTCAGTAGCATCAAGAACAACGTGTATATGTCCATCATCAGTTCGAAAGATAAGACAGTGTACCTTTAATATCATCAACCTATGACAAAATATGCCGCATATAGATATGAAATCATCCTCTTGATCTCATCAAGATCAAATTGCTCGGTTTCCTTAGTAGAAAAAGCCTTAACATAACATTCCATGAATTAACTAAGCATATGCCATATCTCCAAGCAGTAACACAAAACCATTCACATCATATCATATGTATGTGAAAACACCATAGTCATCATCCATGACGATAAAAGCATCATCATAGCAAGAGCTACATGATCTTTCCTTAACAACCCTCAATATATCAACCATGTATCATCACTAGGGAGTTTTCTAACATCAACCATGATAATCAACATATGTGAGTATCAAACCTATCATCATAAAGTAAGAAGTCATCATCATTATGTGACTAAGTAAACCATTTCTATGAAAATCCATGTCTTCAAATGGCTATTTCTTCATGAAACCTACAATAACACCATTCTCTTGGCCAACCAACAATATTTACCAATATGCAACTTAAGTAATCATCCATGTATCCAACATTATGTGTATCTAGCTTCTCATCAATGTGAAAAGCAAACTAGGAGATCACAACCATTTTGTCAAACTTTCTTGATACCATAAAGTGTAAAAATCCTCAACCAATATACCATGTGAGATCCAAGAACTATAGGAATCCTCATCCATAACTGTACCATATGAAATTTATGTATCTTTGAAGGCATGATGATAGCAACATAAAAGAAATGAGTGACACTTATCATCATCAAATAATGAAGTTGTGTACTCAAGTTTTTTTCTTTTTTTCTTTCTTTGAACTTATGAAGATCACCATGTAAGCAACCTAACATATGTACTATATGCATCATTAAAAGAATCATCTTAATCATCCATAAATTTGATCTGAATAACAACTATGTGGCTCAATAAGCATCATTTGAGGCAACCCATAACCGCAACATAGCATGATGTATCATTTAAACACTTCAAAAACATAAGCATTCTCACCATTGATAATAATCATTATGTACCAAAGACTTCTAAACATAATGCAAACAATGCATTCTTAGAAGTATAGCATATTCTCCCCCTGAACCTATGCCAGCTGTTCACTGTTAGATATGATCATTACATGTATCAGTAAGAATCATGAAGGCATCATCATCAACTAGTTATACATCAAGCCATCAACAACTTATGAGGGTCAAAAGCACTTCTAAATAACATCCACAGACTGTAATCATCAACCATCAAAACAAAGAAGTCAATTGATAATTACCTAAACCACATCAGACCCCTTTTCTGAGTTTGTCCCACTACTTTTTCATCAAACCAACATATGTGTGACTGTGTAGTGTCGAACTTGCGTATATATGCGACTTGTCTTTATAAGCTCTGCGTATTAAAATTGGAACACTGAAACTTCATACTTTCAGTCTCCCCTGATTCTATTCTGACTGTACCTGGTCTTAGAACTTTTGCTCGAGCATCAGTTCCAAGAATATAATTACCATGATGGTTCTTCATCAGAGACTCCATTTTTCTTTTGTCTCCAGTCATATGATGAGCACATCCACTATCACACCTTACCTAATCTTCCTTTTCTTGATTCTTGATGGATTCGTCTTTTTCATATTTTCTGATATAAATATTCTTATTTGATTGCTTATCATATTGTCTACAACGATCCATAGACTTATCCCTGCATTATTTTGCTATATGCCCAAACTTGCTACAAGAATAACATCTTATATGTTTCATATCCTTCTAAAGCAATCAATGGCTTTGTGACAAAACATATTGTAAGAAAAACAATGTCCCTTAAAGTACTTGGAATTTGATGATCTCTCTGTGTGACGGTTATTAGCTTGAACCATTCTACTTCTGCATCTAGTTGCAACATGTCCAAATTTATGACATATAAAACATTCAACATTATTCATCAGAGGAAAGAATCGATAACACTTCCATAGTTAGGAGTAACTGATTTTCTTTGAAGACTTTCTTTCCTTGGTTGTTGATGGGGTTGACCTCTTATCTCCTTGTTGAGCATTTCAGATTTTGCATTAGAATTCCTTTCTCTAGTCTGTGAGCTAGATTCACCTTTAACAGTTTCATGAAAACCAAGACCAAATTTGATGGTAGGAGACCTTTGACTACTAAGAATATTATCCAAAATCTTAGTACTATGAAAAAGTTTATCATTTTCTTCTAATTTACCTTTTAGGATGTTTACCTCAACCTGATATTTCTCTTCCTTTTCAAGATACTGCTTCTTCATGATTTATTCAAATTTTCTTCCTTCTTCCACTTGTTGCCTTAATTTGAGAACCTCATTTTCTTGTTCTTCAAATGCTTGAAGTAGTTCTTCATTCTGCTTCAAGACCTTCACAGTAATTAGTTCTTTCTATAAGTTCCTTAGTTGTTGTATCCTTCTCATTCACTTCATTTCTCAATGATGTCACTTCATCCTGCAGTCTTTGATTTTGATCTCTCTTTTCTTTGTATTATTTCTTTATCTTGTTTCCTTCCTCCAACTGAGTTTTTAACCTGGTAATCTCTTCTTTGTAGGTACACTCCCTTTTGTCAAATAGATCTTATTGATCTCTAATTTTTTTTCTGTGAGCCTTTTAACTTCTGCCTCTATATTTCTTTCACTTTCACCCATAAGAGCAAATTCAGTTGTTTCATTGTCACTTTCATTATCATCAATATTGCATGAACAGAGAAATGTAACACCAGAGGACCAAAAATTTGTACTTGATAATTCTTTTGCTTGTTCATCTTCAATCTGAAGTGATTTTGAATATGAATACTTACTTCCACCTAATAACCAATTGTCTCTCTTGCTGCCATTGTTCCTTTGAGATGTCTTCTTCTTTTGAGGTGCTTTCTTATTTTGCTTCTTTCCCATTATTAAAACAGATCTCCTTCAAGCGATCAAGCTTCTGCCAAAGGACCTGCTCTGATACCAATTGTTGGGAAAAAAACTGAGAGAGGGGGGGGGGGTGGAATCAATATTTACAAATCAATAAATTTTTACACTTCATATTGAAATTTCTATACATGACTTTACTGAATCAAACCTACGTATGCACGCAACTGTTCTTAAGCCAATTAGTGTATATCCAGTCAACTTATAATTCATTTAATTCATCATATGTTTATCTTTAGCTAGTGCATTAGTACTTTATTAACCATTAGATAAAATTAACCATGTGTTGTAATAAATAAACCATCATATATAATAAACACACGTGAACACCAAGATTTAAGGTGGAAACCCAGTGCAGGAGAAAAACCACCTTTTGTTGTTGTCTCTATCTTCTTTTTAATATAAAGAATAAGCTCTTTACAATCTTGTACTAGTGCATAATCATACCAGTAAATAGGCACCCACCTGCAGAAGGCTACAACCTTCTCTTGTTCTCCAGCTTCTACTGGAAGGGAGTTACAACCCCCTTAGCTCTTGTACTAGCTGATATGTTTACCAGTGTGTAGGCTTCGACCTACAAAATGATACAACCTTTACTCATTCTCCAGCTGCTACTAGAAGGGAGCTCCAACCCCCTGATCTAATCACCAGCTACTACTAGCAGGAAGCTTCGACTTCCTCACTGAAGGCTCCAACCCTCAATATCCTCCAAGGACCATGTTTCATAAATTTTCAAACTGGATACTCCTGGTACACAACAATACAATATGAAGTCCAAGTTTCATCGAATTTTCATATTGGACCCATCAGTAATATTGAAGCTCAAGATTAGTCACCGATGCAATAACTGCATCTACCAACAATCAGTCAATATGAACAGTTAGATCACTGTCACCAAAAGGCTGCATCAATAATCAGAACCAACTACAACCTCAAAAATCATATTTCAGAATGTATACGCTACTTCAGTGAATCCGACTTGCATGTATACGCTACTTCCTTTAATCAAACCTACGTATACCTCCAAAAATATCTGAATCAAAATTGTACCAACCAAAATATTTTGAATATCTACTGTCAAATTATAGAGTTCTAAACAAATAGTTGCAAAGATCACCCTTCTTACTCAATCAATCAACCAATTAGACTCAATCTCCTTATACAATTAGTTCTACTTTCAGATCTAATGAAGACATCATTGACAAACAACAATAAAACAACAAAACTGATCAAATAGATTAGTCATCTTTGAACAACAAGCTTTTCTTCTGCATACACTACTTGAAGGTGCCGAACCAGTGTGTATACGTGCCTTTACCAAGGTGAACCAACGTATAGATCTGAAAATAATAAATTACAACTTCACAACTATTCCAAACTTCAAATATGCCCAGATCATAACATATATAAAATAAAACATGCATTAGCAATCATATCTAGCCCATCCATCATCAGATCATACAATGATAATTCATTTCAGGTCTCATGATCCTGATCCAACATTGTATCTAAAAGTGCACAAGGTATTTCATATCTATATCATAACCATAGCTCTTACAACACAAAATATACTTCAAATATAAGTATTCATGAAAAACCCTTTTTCCTGCACACTTAGCCCTTTGATCTTCTCCTCCTTATATAGTTTTAGCTTTTCTCAATACCTAAGACCAAAACAACACTTAGAATCCATGGTATTCTTAGACGGGATCAAGTAACCATTATTTCGCTCAATATTGTGGGCTAATACCATGGTATGGACTCTTGGTATTCATTAATCTTAATTTTCCTTAATTTTCCATCCCATATGCACTTTTACTCTTGTGAAAGTGCGTGCATAGATATATGTCTCTTTTTTTTCTTCTTGGAACCCACTTGTATATGCTACTTGGATTAGGTGAACCATCATAACAACTTAATACAACTTAAAACATTCTCTTTCCTCAATTTTTTGATTATGATATGAATTCCTTTGTCCCATCATCATGTTCTTTTGTACCATTACCCTGTTACCTCTGAATTGACATGTTACAATGTGAGTTGCCATCATACATAACTTCTGAACTGATTCCTTTGAATTACCTTGCATTTTGTCACATCTTACAACTGCCATGCATTTTGTCTCATCTTGTTTATACCTTTATCCATTATTCTATCACCTCTAATATCTCTGTGTTCCATCATTCTGTCACTTCTGATATTTGTCCTATAGATTCATCTAGTTACCATATACAAGTGAGTTTCCATCAAGGAAAACACATGCATCATAATGCCAACATTTGGGAGAAAAAGGAAGAAATGTTTTGTTGCTTTCTCGATTACAGAAAATCTTTTGACATAGTTCCTAGGGATAAGTTGTGGCACAGAATGGAGGAACTTAGGGTTCTTAAACATTCGAGAGTAGTTGTGCATAGGCTGTATGAAGAGGTGAAAGTCAAAATTAGAACTTCAGCAGACATTTCTGAAAGTTTTAGAAGTGATATCGGGGTCAATTAAGGTTGACCATTGTCTCCTACCTGTTTTGGTTTATATATCGAAAAGGAGTGGTTAAATTTGCAAGGGGGTGATGGTATCCATTTGGAAAGGTTTGTTATAAGGCTTCTTTTGTATGCAAATGACCTTATTCTGATTCCTAAATATTCTCTTGGTTTGCAAGAGCACTTACTATCCCTTGAGCACTTTTTAGAAGGGTGGGGACGCAAGTCAATATTAGCAAAAAGAAAGTAGTGGTTTTCTCTAAAAAAAGAAAACATAACCATCATAAGTTCTACTTTGAAGGAAGCATTCTGGAAGAAGTTGTGGATTACAAATACCTCAGAATTGACTTCAACAAAAATCTATGTTGGGATGGTTGTAGAAAGAAAATAACTTTTGGGGGTTGGAAATCATTTTATGCTTTTCAACATAGATGTAGAGAGCCAAAGTTATGGGTCTGGAAAACCACTCAAACTATTTTTGGGCTTCTAGTGATTCCAGTGATTCTCTGTGGTTGTGAACTGTGGGCCAGCAGTACATCCAACAAGCAGTGGAAACAAATTGAGAAAATTCAGAAGCATTTGATTACAAACAAATTCAAAATTAAAAGTATAGTTCCTTATGCTATCTTGTTAAGTGAAACATGGGCTACTCCAATTGAAGCAATTGCTATGGTGCGAGTCATAAGGTATTTAATAAAAGATTGAGCAAATAGAATAGAGAAAATGGCCTAAAGTTCTCTTTTATGACATATTGTGCAAAATAAAGAAGATTTGAATGCATCAAAACAACAAATGGTTTAGTAGATGGGGTATTTTCTTGAGCACGTGTCCCATAAACAATAAAGAGATAAAATATTTTGTTATGGATAAGTTCCACAAACGTATTTGGGATAAGGAGCCAGGGAGAAAGAAAAAGCACTATATTGAAGAGTTTAATCCCACTCATAATCATCAACAAAAAATGTACATAGAGGCCAATATTTCATGGAGAGCCAAAATTCTTATTGCTCAGCTAAGGACTAATTCAAATCAACTATGTTGTGAAATAGGGCACTAGAAAAGGCTATAAAAAGTGTGGGAGGAAAGAGTATGTATTTTTTGTTTTTCCGGAAAAGTGGAAACATAAAAGCATTTCATTTTAGAATGTGAGGCCTTCAAAGACAACAGGGAAAGTTATGCAGATCTGACAACTAACTCTTGGGACAATCTATTCAGTGAGGGGTTTTTGAGAAGCTAGGAGTGTTTATTGTGAGGCTTCATAGCAAAAGGGTTGAATAAATCAACCATATGAAGAAACAATATGTCTCATAGGTTATCTTTAGCCTCGTGGACCTTAAATTAATTTTCAAAATTATGTAGATATCATGAATTTTTTTTTTCTTTCTTTTATGGTCAAAACATTTATTTGGTCCGATATATATATTCTATTTAGCATTCAAAAATATAATTTAAACAATGAAAAATAACACATTGTATTTTACGCTCTAAAGAAGTTTGCACGTGAAGAAATTTGATCCTTCTCAGCTCATGTTAGATCCGTATGTAAGATGGATTTATGCTAGTATATTAAGAATTGGATAAATTACACATCTCCATCTTATTAGTTTTATTAATAAGTAATTGATATTTTTCCTTTCAATTACTCCTTTTTAGATACTGAAATAATTTATTATAGCCCTTTATGAGCTCTTTGGCACACTTCTTTTTTTACTCCTCCAAAACTCTAACCCTTTCTTTGCCCTCTAAGTTGCCTTTTTATCTTGTTAAGTCTCAATTTCTAATCAAAATTTCATAATTATTTTTCAAGAAAAATGAGCTCTTTTGGCACACTTATTTTTTTACTCCTCCAAAACTCCAACCCTTTCTTCATCCTCTAAGTTGCCTTTTATCTTGTCAAGTCTCAATTTCTAATCAAATTGCATAACCATTTTTCAAGAAAAATAAGATAGGTCAAAGTCTCAATTTCTAATATTTATTACATAACCATTTTTCAAGAAAAATAAGATATTTTAAATTAATTAGAATTAAATATTTTTAACTATTTCCATCTTCTCAAAGTTATTTTTCCAATTGTCACTATCCTATATCCTCAATACCATTTCCATGGAGATGGATTCCCTCCACATATTTCTTTCAAGCAATGAAATCATCTGATGAGCCCCAAAAATGGATAATTATATGGGCTCATTATGCCTCTTATTTCATCTTAATCCACCATTCTCATTAGTTTATTGCATGTTTTTGAATATATTTATGCTAATAGAGTGAATTGGGTTAGTCATGTTTCCATGTAGTCTAATATGTGCCTTGGACAAAGTCAAAGGATTTATGAGCAAATGGCAGCCAAAACCAGAGGAAAACAGGGAAGAGGACTTGTAGGGGGGGTGTCTCCATTTATGACCCCTTTCGTTGAATCCTCCATCAACAACTCGAAGCACAAAGGTCCACATTGATGATTCCAAGGGCAGCTGAGCAAGTAAAGTAGGACTGTTGTTTATCTCCAGTTCTAGGAAGTCGAGTTCCTTGATTTTAGGAGGATTGTTGGAGGAATCCATTTGTATAAATAAGGAGGCTTAGAGCTTCAGTAGGTTAGCCAATTATTAGTATATTTTCACACTTTTGTGCAGCATTGTGTTCAAATCATTTTCGAGTTCCCTTTTTTAGAACAATTTATGTAATGTAACTGCTATTTTTGATAATGAAGATGAAACAGTTTTTGAGCCAACACTGATCTCTTTGAGAGGGCTGAAGCTCTTGGGTTAGGGCCTAACCCAAGTTTCCTAGCACCTCCTACTGTGTACTTATATGTTTCTGCTTCAGTTCATGAGTTAATTTCTATTGCATAGATTCACCTTACTTTGTTAGATTAGGTTGCTTTTGATGGTTAGCATAGTTGTTTTTGTTTCAGTTGCTCAAGTAGGTTACTGCAGTGACATAATAAGATTCAAAAAGGCCAATAGAAGGCCCTAATCTCCTTTCTCCCTTCCTGGGACTATGATTTGAGGTCAAGGCACTACTGCTGCCACCAAAAACACAGTTTTTGCTCTTCCATGCAACTGCTAGTGTGATAACTTGATTTGGAAAGATTGATATATTAGTACAGATTCAGTTGCTAAGATCATTTCCTGTTATTTTACCATAGTTCTCTCCGCATGATTTTCTGTTCACAGGTTACTGCTTAGCATTTTCTGTTCGTAGGTCAGAAATTAGGTCAAGCTAGAAAAAGTTATGTTTTCATGGTATAGTTAGTTATTTCTTCGACCAGTTTTGATAATTGAATGTGTAGATCCCTTGCAGAACATTTCAGTTCACCATCCATCCATAAAACAACTAGCACCAACTCACTCCTCATATATTTCCCAAGTCATTAGCAACATTTCGCCAATCTGCCCTAATTTCTGTGCTTTTCTCCATAAAATTCTTGTTTGCCATTTGAACAAATCCAACCATCACGTTCATTCTTGATCTTCCTTGACAAGTCCTAGACACCTCAACACCTTCATCTAACCTTCAGTTCCCATTTCCCATCATTTTTCCACCTTCAAAACTCCAAAAATAGCTCTCGGCCTCCTCCTGTAGATCCCCTGCATCCTCCTGTAGGATCTCCTGGGAGTGATTTTTCGAAGTCCAATCACTATGAAAGTCTTCAAAAGGATACTAGGGGCTTCTTAGGACCTCTTCACACCTTCCTCCACCTCTGCAACAACCAACTCATCTTCCTTCGCCACCAAACATCTGTACAATCACAACCAGATAAATCATAAGCATAATAATTTCACATAAAAACACTCAAAAGTACAAAAAGATGTTTTCTTCTCATTTCTTTTTAGAAGTAGCTTGAATAAATGCAATTTACCTTTTTTAGTAGTCAATGGCACTCATTTCATCAGTTTTCATCTCTTTTCTTGAAAAATTATGGTTAATAGGTAAATTAGGGTTTGCTAGGGTTTGCATTACATTTCAATTTTCCTTCTCTTTCTATAAATAAAATAGCCCATGTAGAGTTAGTTTTCTTTCATCACAGTTAAAGCTTCTTCTGAGAACTCATAGAAGTTGGCTTAAGCTCTTAGCTAATTTGTGCCAGCTGATCAAGTGACAACCTGCAGTAAGAGCTAGTACTTGTGCATACAACACAGTCGCTTCCAAGTTCGTTACGAACTACTGGATTGATAAAAGTAAAGAAGGAAGCCCTAGGAGTTACAACGTTATTACTGCAATACTGGTGCCCACCAGATTTTTGGCGGCGTTGCTGGAGAAGCATCAGAGTATTTTGTGATTACTGCTTTTCTTCTATTTTTTATTGCAACATTCTGCGAAGTAGTTTATTTCAGCAAAAGTAGAGTAATTGTTTCATTTCAATTTTGCAATTTCAATTCTGCAAGAGTAGAATAGGCATTTCCTGCTTTCATTTCAATTCTGTAAGAGTAGAATAGTCATTTCCTACTATCATTTCAATTTTGCAATTTCCGTTTCTGCAAAAGTAGATTAGGCATTTTCCTGCTTTCATTTCAATTATGCAATTTCCATTTCAGCAAGAGTAGATTAGTCATTTCCTGCTTTCATTTCAATTCTGCAATTTCCATTCCAGCAAAGTAGATTAGTCATTTCCTTGCTTCCATTTCAATTCTACAATTTCATTTCAGCAAGATTCATTTCAGTTAGTTGCAATTTGTTGTTCAATCCATTTCAGTTTTGCAGGTACAAGCAGAGGAAAAAAAAACAAAAATCACCCAAAAAGAGATTTCCTTTTATGGCTTGTAGGAACATAGACAATTCAGGAAAATTCCTACCCAACACCCCCACCACATCACTAAGTCACCCTTCTCTCTTCTTTGGTAGCAGTAATCCAGAAGAACCTATAGGTGAAGCACTAGGGATATACAAAGATCCTATAACAGAAGAAGAGCAAGAAACCATTCCTCCTGAGACCATGGCTGAAAACATAAATGTTAGAGGAAATGGGGAAAGAATAGAGGGTACCTTTCCTATCCGAGAGACCAATGGGGACACTAAAATGAAAAACATAAATCCTTTAGCCTTACCCCACTTCCATGGATTGACTACTGAAGATCCCGATACCTTCTTGTTTAAATTTTTTGTTCTCTGTCAAACCTATGACTATGCAGAAGATGAGAAAAAGTTGAAACGGTTTCCTTCTAACCTCAAGGATGCAGCATTGCACTGGTTCATGGAGTTACCTGGAAACAACATCACAACTTGGGCTCAGATGCAGCAAGCCTTTAACAACAAATACCGGGACTACTGTAGATCAAAAGATACCAAGGAAGAAATCTTCCGAATGACCATGGGAAGTGATGAATCTTTAGAAGACTATGAAGAGAGGTTTCAGATCATTTATAAAAGTGTCAGGTTCACACTTGACCCTGAATCTCTGAAGTTGGTCTTGCTCAGAGGAGTCCCTAAAGACCTTCTAGATACCCTCCATTTGCTGGCTGGGGGAGACATCTACCAACTACCTTATGATGACATAAAGATTGTGTTTAGAAACCATTCTAGGGTAGCTAGAAAGAGGGGTAGGGGAAGACAACCTTTAGCCTGTACATCCTCATCCAGTTCATCTCTTAGAAGTGAATTTTAGAATTGGCTGGAAGATTTCAAGGGCAAGATGAGGTAGACTCTTGCCATGCAACTGGATACCTTGCATATCAAGAGGAAACAAAAGGAAGTAGAGAGGGCTTTGGCCATATTTTTTCCTAGGTGCACTAGAAGGCATCCTAGGAACGAATGTCCATTGAACTCTATAGAAGTGTGTTCAGTCTGTGAAGAAGACCATTCTACGAATCAGTGCCCTTCCTTGCCTAGACTTAAAGCTGCATATCAGGGGACTGAAGGAGCCACTAAACCACTCTATTTCATGAACCAAAGGAGGCCACATGGGCCCAGACCTTACCAGCAGGGAATGCAAGGGACAACCCAAACATATTACAACCCCAATCAAGCCACTTCCATGCCTCCTTGGGGTCCCCCTGCTCATCCTTCCTAATCCACACCCACTCCTTGGTTATATCCATCTCAATACCATGCTCAAAAAACTGCTCATCTATTTCACTCTTATGCTTAGCCACAACCTCAGTGGAATGCACCCCATTAGGGGTGGAGGCCCCAATACAACTCTCCTCCCACTATTTTGCCTCCATCACCTGCTTAACCACAACCATTGCCTCCTGCTCCACCAAGGCCACCTCAAATCCCTGCTCAACTGAACCCGAACCCGAGTAATAGATAGGCACAATAGGTATATGGTGGGGAAACATCATGCCCGACCTATGCTGTTGAGATTCAGGAGATTAACCTATGATCCGGAAAGGTTCTCCTAGATAACCAATCTTCCCCTAAGGAGGATGAAGAAGAAATATAGGAAAGTGAACCAAAATCCATTCCACCCTTTCCTGAAAGATTAACTAGAACCACACAACCAACCTGAAAAGAAACTGAACTTCTGGGAGAATTAAAGCAGTTATGTGTAAAGATACCACTTCTCCAAGCCATAAAGGATGTGCCCATATACAACAAGATGATCAAGGATAAGTGCTTCAGGAACCCAAGCAGGTGCAGGAGAGATGCTCCAACTATCAATGTCATAGGACAACTGTTCGACCTGATGTTGGGGCAGGTGATCTGTCCGAAATATCTAGACTCTGGAAGTCCTGTAGTCGATGTCCACATCAATGGCACCATAATCCCCCATACCCTGATTGATCTAGGGGCTACCATTAATGTGATGACCAAGGACACTATGCTCAAGCTCAACCTTTAGGGCTCCCTAAGAAAGATCAAAACAATACTGCAGTTAGCAGATAGCTCCACCGTGACCCCTGAAGGGATTGTGGAAGATGTAATGGTCTCCATCGATTCTTGGGAGTAGCCTGTTGATTTCCTGGTTCTCCAACCAAAGGCAAAGCTTACTAGGTATTCTCTCATCCTAGGAAGACCTTGGTTGGCTACGGCAAATGCCTACATTAGTTGTCGATCTGGGAACATGACAATCAAGAATGGGCATGTCCAAGCAGCTAGTCCTATATCCTCCTGCCCAACCTTTGTTAGAACATGATTTACCTCTTTGGTTGGAGGAGGAAGATGAGGATGAAGTCTATTCTGCACCACTATGTGCAGTAGAAGCTACCATGGGGGGCCAACAAACCGAGAATGATCTCATTGAAGACTTGATTCAAAATCCACCCCCCAGAGTGTTGCCATTAGAAGAGCTGGTGGAAGAACCCCAAGCCAATCCTTTAGTTGATCTTTGTGTGGCTGATATGACCTCTGTCCGAGTTAAGAATGTGGAATTTGGCCCAGAAAGAACCTTGAAGATCAACTCATCCCTATCCACCTCTCAGGAGAAAGAACTGTGTAGCTTATTGAAACCACCTGGATGCTTTTGCTTGGAACTATAAGGAGATGATGGGAGTCCACCCTTCAGTCTGCACTCATCACATTTACATTAAGGAATATTGAAAACTATTCAGGCAGCCTCAAAGGAGGATGAATCCAGCACTTAAGGACATTGTCAAAGAAGAACTGCAAAATTTACTAGATGCAGGATTCATCTACCCCATCTCTGACATCGAATGGGTCTCTCCTTTGGTGCTAGTGCCAAAGAAAAATGGGAAGTGGAGAATCTGTGTCGATTATCGAGAACTAAACAAGGCCACCAAGAAGGACCATTTTCCTTTACTTTTCATAGATCAAGTGTTAGATGGTCTGGCGGGGAAGAAGTTCTTCTCCTTCCTAGATGGGTTTAGCGGGTACAACTAGATCCAAATCAGCTCGGAAGTCCAAGGTAAGACCACTTTCACTTGTCCTTGGGGTACTTTTGCATACCAGGTCCTTCCTTTTGGGTTGTTCAATGTTCCCGCCACTTTCCAAAGAGCAGTACTGAGTATATTTGCTAAACTAGTTCATGATTCAATGGGAATCTATATGGATGACTTTACCCCTTATGGTTCTAACTTCCAGGAAGCTTTGACTAACCTGGGAAACGTTTTAGACAAATACATTGAAATGAACCTGTCCCTCAGTCCTGAAAAATGCGAATTTCTGATGACTCAAGGGACCATGCTAGGTCATACAATTTCTCAGCAAGGATTACAGGTGGATCCCAACAAAATTGCCATCATCCAAAGGGTCCCGCCTCCTCAAAAGGTAAGAAATGTTTGAAGTTTCCTAGGCTTAGTAGGGTATTATAGAAGATTCATTAAGGATTTAAGTAAGCTAGCCTCTCCATTTTTTGGTGTTTTGGGGAAAGATGTTGAGTTCATATGGACTGAAAACTGTCAAGAGGCTCTAGATAGCTTGAAAAGTAAACTAGTGACTGCCCCAATTTTGAGAGGTCCAAACTGAGCCCTACCTTTCCACATTCATACAGATGCCTCGAACAAAGCAATAGGAGCAACCTTAGGGAAAATTGATGAGAAGCTACCTTATGCCATATATTTTGTAAGTAAAAACTTGTCCAAGGCAAAATTAAATTGCATTGTAACTGAAAAGGAGCTCCTAGTTGTAGTCCATTCCCTAAATAAGTTCATACACTACATCACCGGCTATCAAACATTCGTACACGCTGATCATGCTGCAATTAGGTATTTAATAAACAAACCAGATGTAAATGCTCGTATTATTAGATGGTTACTTTTATTGCAGCAATTTGATTTAACCATTATTGACAAGCCGGGTAAGGAAAATGTTGTTGCTGATTTCTGTCTAGACTAGATCTGTCTGCAGGGGAAGAAGAAATGGTGGATGATCGAATGCCAGATGAACACTTATTTGCTATCTCAATACTCTCTCCATGGTTTGCTGATATAGAAAATTACTTGGTTTCAGCATAGTTTCCGCCACACTTGTCCTCAAAAGAGAAGAGCAAGATCGTGAGGAAAAGTTTCCCATTCACCTGGATTGGGGGCAATCTCTTCAAACTTGGCCGAGATCAGATTTTGAGGCGATGTGTCAAGGAGGAGGAAGTTTTTGACATTCTCCTAACCTGTCATGATGGGCCATGTGGGGGCCATTTTGCAACAAAGAGGATTGCCTTCAAAATTTTGCAAGCAGGTTACTATTGGCTGACTCTTCATCAAGATGTCATGAGATATATCAGCCAATGTGACTGATGTCAAAGGATGGGGAAACCTACTCCAAGGGATGAGATGCCCCTGCAACCTCAAGTGACTTTCGAGCCATTTGAGAAGTGGGGCATGGACTTTGTGGGTCCTGTCAACCCTCCTTCAAAACAGAAATATTACATCATTGTGTGCAATGGTTACTTGACAATATGGGCAGAAACAAAGGTGATCAAGGTAGCAACAGAAGAAAAAGTAGATGAGTTTTTGAGAGAGAATATCTTCTACAAGTTTGGCTATCCAAGAGAATTAGTCACAGATCAAGGGAGTCTGTTTACCTCCAATCTGATTGAAGACCTACTCACACACCACAAAGTTAAGCACAAAACTTCCACCCCTTATCATTCGCAAGCAAATGGACAGGTGGAAGTCACTAACAGAGCTTTGGAAGGAATTTTGACCAAGGTAGTGAGCAACAGCAGAAAATATTGGGTAGTTCGATTGGTTGAGGCCCCGTGGGCCTATAACACCACCTGGAAAACCACCACAAGGTTCACATCCTATGAGCTGGTCTATGGGAAGAAGGCTTTGCTGTCAATAGAATTTGAATATAACACACTAAGGGTGGCAGCTCAGCTGGACCTAGATCTCAGCCATGCACAAAAGGAAAGGTTACTTTACCTAAATGGATTGGATGAATAGAGATTGCAAGCCCTTCTCCACTCAGAGGTAGTCCAACTTCAAAGGAAAATATGGCATGATAGAAACCTCAAAGAAAAAAATTCCAGGAAGGAGATTGGGCGCTGCTGTATGATTCAAGATATAAAGATTTTAAGGGAAAACTGAGGACAAGATGGCTGCGGCCATACAAAGTAGAAAAGCGCAATGATAATGGTTCAGTTCTGATCTAGATCATCGATGAAGAAGCCATCCCCATGCTCGTCAATGGGCATAGGTTGAAGATCTACAGGAAGCCCCTCTCCAAGCAAGAATTCATTGAGAAGTTGAGTAAAACTGTGTTGGTAGTGGAGCAGGTCTCTACCTCCACTCCACCCACACCCTAAACACACAAAAAAAAGAAAGAGAATAAAATATCCTTGGGTGAAAAGCTCCTGGAGGCGCTCAGGGTAGGCAGTGAGGGTGAAAACCTCTTGTAGGCGCCCCAACTATCTCATAAAAGAGAGAGAGAGAGAGAGAGAGAAAAAGAAGAAGAAAAAACATAAGAACTAACTTCTTTTGAATGCATTGCAGATTGCATGAGGGTCATAGAAGAGAAAAAAAGACATGGCTAGACTAAATACAGCCGTGATAGATCATTTCTCCATCGCCATTGTCTTTTCCCAGGCCCTGGTCTCACTTGTTCTGGAAATTATGCGTCCTAGTGGAAGCTCTGTGCATTCTACAAGAGGCTCATGTAGAAACCATAGAGAGCTCGGAATCAAGTTCAGAAAAGAATCAGAGGGCTAGAAATTTGTCAAGAAGACCTGTGGACCTCCCTACCACCATTCATCCCCCCAAATCTCCATTCCATACCTACACCACTTCATTTCCACTCGCTTCTTTCTTCCCTGCACAGAAAACACATAATTCTGTTTCTTTTGTTTTTTTTCTTAAATGATGAAGAATAAAATAGCAACATCCTTAACTTGTTTCTTACCTAGTGCATACTAGCTATTTTTCCTTTTCCTTCAGAACCTTCCTCGGCTATCTCTTTAGTCCCTGCTCAAACGTCAGCCATAAATTTTAGAGGGAGAAGCAGTTACAGGAAATCGTGCAGGATTCCTGTAACAGCTGATCCCCTTAAAAAAACAAGCTCCAGAGGCAGGGTGAGTGCAGCCACAGGTGTATACAACGTGCAAGGAGTCGTTCCTGATTAGAAGATCACCAGCATGGGGTAGGCAAGTCACCAGTTTAGAAGCCACGAGCGCCAACAGCAACAGTAATCCATGAACAAAGTGCCAAAGTCTGAGCATGCAGAGCATGGTAGCGACTAATAGGTAAGTGACTAAACCCGTTCCTCTGTTGCGTGAACATGATTTAGAAACTACATGAACCATTGAGATGGTCGTGATTAAACAAAATCAGTGGCTAGCTAATTGGCCACCCTCATCTAGTTCAAACAAGCCTCGTCCAATTCAGACAACGTTTAGTGGGTGAATTCGGACATGTGTTCAGTCAACTCGGGAAGAAAAACTTAAAATAGGTAGTGGTGGCAGCGTATAACGGGAATGATGGAAGTGATTGTGAGAAGGCGACATGAAGTATCATAATGGCACTAGAGTAGGGACCAATGATCCGAATGAAGATAACGTACCCTTCCTGCCACCTCACCTCGTCACCGCAGAACACGCCATAAGCTTAAGTACGTTGCAGTCGATGCCTTCATCAACTTTGCTTCATTTGCATCGTCATGCTATTGACTGCAACAACTTACCTACCACCTTCAAAACCTCGAAAAAGTCACTCTCTATCAGTTTCGAAACCCTTCTGCTTATCAGGCTCTACAGGAGCATTATCGCACTCTATAGGAGCGAAAACACAGTCTACAGGAGCCTTCCTACAGGAAGGATAGTGAGCAGCTCTATAGAGGGAAAATTCGGGATTTTATGCTAAATTCGAGCTCAAAAAAGGTAGGCTCAGAAAACCCACTCTGCATGTTATATATCTACAAAAGGTGGTGGGATTTGAAGCGAAGTACTGAGTTAAAAAGAAAGGAAAAGTGAGAACAAAAGTCTACCTATGCTTTTAAGAAATATATACAGTTTCTCCATTTATTTTCTGAGCCGAAATTCTGTCTCTTTCTCCTTTGTGGTATTCTGCTGTGTAAAGAAAGGATGCAACCATAGGAAATGAAGCCTGTAAAATAGTGAATTTGCATTGGGTGGTCTTCTTACTTTATGAAAAGAAAAAAACACTATCTTGTATACTCTCTGTTTTTTAAAAGTCATTGTTTCCCTCAAACAGACTAAGAAGTAAATTAAGTTTGAGAACAAAGTTTGAAGGGAAGGAAAATTGCAAATTACTTTTGTTAAAAAGGAAGAACACAAAAAATTCTCTCTCTGGTTCCAAAAAGAAAACCTTAGTTGTTCCTCTGTTTTCGAGTTTGAAAATTTGCTGCCTTCCTCCTCACCTGAGAATTTCCAACAGACACTGAACATCATGACAGGGGGTTTTATGAGAAAGGAGCCTTTGAATTCCACCAAATTTCATAAACACCCAGAAGTGGTAGCCCTCTTTACCGGGGCAAATTGGATGCCTTTCTTTGAGAAATTTCATGGGTATGATGAGGAAGTTACAGAGGAATTTTTATTTTCTTTAAAACTCCACTCAAAAACCCATGCTACAGTCAGTTTTAGGGGTCTAACCATAGAACTTACACCAGAGTTCATCAGCAGAATTATAAGTCTTCCACTTGGGCTCCCCTGGAGCAAAGAAGAAAAACCACTAGGATAGGTTACTAAAAAGACCTTTTTCCAACTTGATGAACATCTTGTGGAGGATAAGAATGGGATTAGAAGGACAAGTATATCTTATCCATGGGGTGAGGTCAGCTATCAAATCATGAAGTATATCTCCTGTGAAGGAAGATACAACATCGTTTATGGTTATCATTTCAGACTGTTACACGAACTAAGATATGGCATGGACCTGCCTACATCTAGAAAACTCAGTCTTCCATATTTTCTCCTCCAATCCTTGATAGAGTGTAGCACCAAATTGAATGCAGGGGTTCCAGACCAGCTGGCTCACCATGGGCTCATTAAATTGCTGGTGGAGGATGCCCTCCACACATACACAATCCCTATAGCCTAGGATATTTCCAGGAACATGACTAAAGAAGATGACATAAAAACTCTCATTGATGACCTTAGTCCATCTGGCAGTGAAGAGGAGGAACAGAAAGAGGAACTTGAGAAGGAAATCCATGAAGAAGCACAAAATATTCAATTGGAAGAAGAAAAAGAAGAAAAACAGAGAGGAGAGGGGAAACATGACACCACCACATTTGAACCTAAAGTAGAGAAGAAAATAGCATCAAAAACAGAAAAAGGGAAAACCACAACAAAGAAAAGGAAGAGGACAAGAACTGAAAAGAAGAAGCCCAAGACAGCTCAGAAAAAGGCTGCCACATGAAAGGCAGAAACTTAGCAAGTAGAGGAGAAAACAACACCGAAGACAACAGAAACAAAATTAGAGACAACAGACACATGCAAAATAGCAGATGAAGAAGAAGAAAAACAAGAAGAAGAAGTGTCTCCTGAGACACTAGTAAGAGAAGCAATAGTTGTTCTTGTTGCACTTAGTACTCTAGCAAAGCAAAAAGGGAAAAGAAAAAGACAACCATCTATGTACTTCAAATCTCGAAAGAGCACCAGAATCAAGATGGAGAAGCCTCAACCACCTTCAAAGGAACCCATCATCATTGAGGATGTACCTACTGTAACAAAGGAGGAATCTCCCTCCAAAATCTCCATCACTTACGAGAGAGAAGTCCTAAGACCTCTACCTGGAGAGAAAGGATCAAATTAATGGACTCTAAAGCAGTCCTACAAGAGGCGTAGACCTCTCTACAGGAGACATTGGCAAAGCTCAAAGAAACTGAAAAACTTGAAAAGAAGGCAGAAGAATAGACCCAGGAGGAAGATAAGGCAAAAGAGATACCAGAGCTTGGACCTCAGCATAACTTAGTATCCTACTACAACCTTTTGGAAGGTGGGAAGATCATCCCATAAAAGTTTGCAATGCCTCTTTCCTTTGAGCTGGAAAAGGAAAGAGCCATGACCTATACATAAAAGTAGATTGAAAAATCAAAAGGGGTAGAAGACATTGGGCACATGGAAAACAAGTTGAGAGAGATGGGCAAAGAATTGAGCATGGTCATGCATACAGAAATCATTAGAAGAGCTCAATTAGAGGAAGAAAATGAACTGTTGAAAATGCAGCTACAAGAAAGGGAACCTCAAGGAGGAAATGAGCTGTCAATCTTAAAAGGACAACTATAGAAAGAGGAACCCCAAGAAAATAGTGAGGCAACAAATAGACAACAACAAGAAGAGGAACCCCAAACAGACAGTGAGACATTGATGAAACAACAATAGGAAAAAGAATCCCAGGTAGAAAATGAAGTATTGATTTTGAAACGACAGCTACAGGAAAAGGAAGCCCAGTTAGCCTGCATAGCCAGCTAGGCAATAGAGGCATTACAGTGCAGGTAGCTAGCCAAATCATATGTAATGTACCTCAAAGATCAGTGGCTCCAATTTCAAATTAAGAGACTGGCCCAGAGGGTCACAATACCTTTTTAGGATTATGGCCAATTTATGCGTTTATGTGATTACAATTTAGCTGAGGATAAAGCGAAGCTAGCAAAAATTTACCTACAGAACATGGCTATCGACAGAATGACCACAGAACATGGCTATGGCATCTTGGATGAGCAATGAAGAGAAAAGGGCAGTAGAAATCTAGAAAATGATGGCAAAAGAGCTAAGTGAACCCTTGATGATTAGAGCACAACCAGCAGAACCCTTGCCTCTCATCTATGCCCACCAACACCTTGCAACTAATCCTCAAGTTGCCCCTGACAATGTTGACAAGCAAGCCCAGGCTATTGCTCATTTCGAGGATATGGAGAGATTGTTTGGTGATGACTACATTCATGCATGCATAAGAAGGTGGAATACATTGCCACACAACTTAAGGATCAGGGAATATAACTCCCCAAACAGGATGAGGGAAGCCATGAGGAGAGTGCCCCTGTATAAGCAATCAATGAAAAGCTTGAAGGCAAATTGGATTGGCCTTAAATTCAGTCCTCCACTGCTGCTAGGATTGCTGGAAGGAGTAAAGGAGGAGGAAGAACAGAAACAATGGGAAGAAGTGGATAGGAAAGTAGTATTCCATGATAAAGAGGAAGACATCACATCAGAGGCTTGGGATATCAGGGAATCTGTGAGAGCCATCAAGGATGAAGAGTTAGATTAGTTGCTCAGAGGATGATCAACCCATTCAACAGGGGGGTGATGATGAGCCCTAGAAATGGGTAATTATATGGGCTCATTCTGCCTCTTATTTCAACTTAATCCACCATTCTCATTAGTTTATTGCATGTTTTTGAATATATTTATGCTAATAGAGTGAATTGGGTTAGTCATTTTGCCATGTAGTCTAATATGTGCCTTATATAGATTTTTTGGTCAATTTTGGACAAAGTCAAGGGGTTTATGAGCAAATAGCAGCCAAAACCCAAGGAAAATAGGGAAGAGGACTTGTAGGGGGGGTGTAACCTTCATTTATGACCCCTTTCCTTGTTTCCTCCATCAGCAACTCAGAGCACAAAGGTCCACATTGATGATTCCAATGGGCAGCTGAGCAAGTAAATTAGGACTGTTGTTTATCTCTAGTTCTAGGAAGCCGAGTTCCTTGATTTTAGGAGGACTATTGGAGGGCTCCATTTGTATAAATAAGGAGGTTTAGAGCCTTAGTAGGTTAGCCAGTTATTACTAGATTTTCGCACTTTGGTGTAGCATTGTGTTCAACTCATTTTCGAGTTCCTTTTTGAGAACAATTTATGTAATGTAACTGTTATTTTTGATAATGAAGATGAAACAATTTTTGAGCCAACACTGATCTCTTTCAAAGGGATGAAGTTCTTGGGTTAGGGCCTAACCCAAGTTCCCCATCACCTCCTATTGTGTACTTATATGTTTTTTCTTCAGTCCATGAGTTAATTTATGTTGCATAGATTCACATTACATTGTTAGATTAGGTTGCTTTTAATGGTTAGCATAGTTGTTTTTGTTTCAATTTCTCAAGTAGGTTACTGTAGTGATAGCATAATATTAAAAAAGGCCAATAGCAGGCCCTAATCTCCTTTCTCCCTTCCTGGGACTATGATTTGAGGTCAAGGCACTTCTGCTGCCATCAAAAACACAATTTTTGCTCTTCATGCAACTGGTAATGTGATAACTCGATTTGGAAAGACTGATATATTGGTTCAGATTTAGTTGCTTAGATCATTTCCTGTTCTTTTACCATATTTATCTCTGCAGGATTTTCTGTTCACATGTTACTACTTAACATTTTCTGTTCGTAGGTCAGAAATTAGGTCAAGCTAGAAAAAGTTCTATTTTCATGGTATAATTAGTTCTTTCTTCGCTCAGTTTTGATAAGTGAATGTGCAGATCCCTTGTAGGACATCTCAACTCACCATCCATCCATAAAACAACCAGCACCAACTCACTCCTCATAGATTTCCCAAGTCATTCGCAACATTTTACCAATCTGCCCTAATTTTTGTGCTTTTCTTCATAAAATTCTTACTTGCCATTTGAACAAATCCAACCATCACGTTTGTTCTTGATCTTCCTTGAAAAGTCCTAAACACCTCAAAACCTTCATCTAGCCTTCAGTTCCCCTTTCCCATCATTTTTCCACCTTCAAAACTCCAGAAATAGCTCTCATCCTCCTCCTGTAGATCCTCCTGTAGATCCCCTACAACCTCCTGTAGAATCTCCTGGGAGTGATTTTTCGAAGTCCGATCACTATGAAAGTCTTCAGAAGGGTACTAGGGGCTTCTTAGGACCTCTCCACACCTTCCTCCACCTCTGCAACAACCAACTCCATCTTCCTTTGCCACCAAACCTTTGTACAATCACAACAAGATAAATCACAAGCATAATAATTTCACATAAAAA
The DNA here is from genome assembly GCA_000404065.3 of Pinus taeda. Taxonomy (NCBI): domain Eukaryota; kingdom Viridiplantae; phylum Streptophyta; class Pinopsida; order Pinales; family Pinaceae; genus Pinus; species Pinus taeda. The sequence continues at coordinate 80,251 of APFE030898468.1, forward strand.
CACTCAAAAGCACAAAAAGATGTTTTCTTCTCATTTCATTTTAGAAGTAGTTTGAATAAATGCAACTTACCTTTTCATTAGTCAATGGCGCTCATTTCATCAGTTTTCATCTCTTTTCTTGCAAAAGTAGGGTTAATAGGTAAATTAGGGTTTGCGTTACATTTCAGTTTTCCTTCTCTTTCTACAAATAGAATAGCCCCTATAGAGTTAGTTTTCTTTCATCACAGTTAAAGCTTCTTCTGAGAACTCATAGAAGTTGGCTTAAGCTCCTAGCAAACTTGCACCAACTGATCAAGTGACAACCTACAGTAAGAGCTAGTAATTGTGCATACATCACCGTCGCTTCCAAGTTTGTTACGAACTGCCGAGTTGATAAAAGTAAAGAAGGAAGCCCTAGGAGTTGCAACATTATTGCTGCAATACTGATGCCCACCATCATCCTCTACAATATATTTGTCAAAACCGACCATTCCTCTTTTTAAATTTCATATTCAACTACTAATATTTTATGAGATATATGACATCAAATATTATTCGAAGAGAATTAATGATAAGGATGAACCCATATTGATAAGGATGAAGTTAAGGACCATAGAATAGAATTAAATCTAGCTTCACCATTTTTTTTTGGCTTGATGACTTAGCTTTTATCCTCTGTAGCAAGGCTCATTTTCCATAACATAATAATCTTAAAGATTACCTTTGTTATGAAAATACAAGTGTCTTTTAATACACTGAAACTTTAAACCTATGATCTTTTTTTTGCTACCTTACCATTCTCTAATTAATTGTTTATGGGCGAGTATCCTTGTCAATATGAGGATGAAGTGTTCAATACGTACTAAACTTATCATCTTAGCCTAAGAACTTGCTCAATGTCATTCTTTTAAATTACCAATAATGATACATTATTTTTGATATGGAATCCATGTCATACGATTGCAAAAAAGTTGGATGCCCATTTGGACTTACACCATTGAGATATATTACAGAGAAAGAACTATCTAACAACACATTTAACCGTCTTTTACCCAATTAACATTTCCATCTCTAAGCAATCAACTATGTATTGCATTTTATTCTTCCACTTTGATTTAATGGTTTTTCCTTAATACAAACAATAATGTTGAGGCAATTTAATTGCTTAAATTGAGGACATCAAATTTTCAACTCAGGAGCTTGTAAACTTGTGAGATGTAGGCACCGTCTGTGTAGCACCTAGAACACCTAGACTACCATTGAATTCAAAAAGACATTAGATCAATAGGCCATTTCTAGGTGTCATGATTGAACATTGAGGCTAATTTTATTTAATTTACTCAACAATTAACTCAACTCCTGTATCTCTACTAAGAATTTAAACTAAAGAAACATGTAATCACAAATCAAAACAATAAGATATATTTATAGATTTAGGTCCTCCCCGCCTTACAAATCTCTTGGGATTCCCTAGGCTTATGCCATCCAAATTTCTGGTAACACACCACACACAACCATTAACACAGTTGCAAACTTAAAGAGTAAAAGGGAAATAATAATAAAGCATTAATAAATTAACTTAAAAATTCAAGATGGCACCCAAATCATAAAGGAAAATATGACTAGTTCATGCACAATTGAAACTATAAAATGTAGAAGTAAAAGATACCTAATAAAACAAAATATTGGACAGTTTATACCAGAGAGAGGGGGGGCTTACCTCCCTTGGCATACACCCCAAGGAAGGCTATAGGGCTTTGTTTACAATCAATAACAAATAAGTTCGTTTTTTGACATTAAGAAATTATAGGGTATAAATTTCATTCCTTTGCTAAATCACACCAACACTCTACATTCTTCTTCTTCCCTTATCCTCTCTTTATTTCATACCCTCTGTGTGTTCCAAATATGAGGCGTCCACATACATTTATAAATACAACTTACATTTCAAAAAGGGAAAGAGGTTACAACAAGATGATATCAACCCCTCAATAGGTGAATATCACAACCAACAAATATATGATTTATCATTATTAAGACAAAGATGGTTTGTGCATTGTTGGAATGATCTCAATTTAATTGTCTATTATTGATAGAATTTATGGAGATATTTAGAGCATCAAATCCACTTGTGTAACCATAAACTAAAAATGTCAACATATTGCATTCCAAGTGTTGTCGATATCGTTGACCAAGGATTCACAAATAATTTGATGAGATTGGGGGTGAGTAAATAGCAAGGAAACCATATTAACAAAACCCATGTGCCCAATTTTGTCTTTATTAGGTGAAAACAAGTGAACCAACAAAAAATTCTACAAATGTTTGTTGCAAGAAATTATGGAATTTATCATAAAATACCCCCTTAAAAAATGTGTCTATATTGATGTCCTTTTTGAATCGAATTTTTCTCAAATTATGATAATATGCAAAAAAACCCATGTCTTATAATTTTGTATTTTGTTTTTATTGTTTTGTAAATGATGTGGCAAAACGGGCTCTTAGAATAGATCACTATAGGAATTCAAGTAGCACTACTGGAAATAGTTAGGTAATCACAATATCTAGTCTAAATGATCACCGAAACATGGGGATTAATGATTAAATGTCCCATGAAGCTCACAGAAATGAAGGGGTAAGTTAGACAAAAATAAGCTACATGGCATTGTAAAACATGTCAAAACCAAATCCCAACATCTCCCTCACACTCAAATCTCATTGTATTTCCTCATGCAATAAGGATACAGGTAGGATGTTTCCTAGATTATAAGTTGTGCTATTAGTCTTTAATCCTCTACATATCATGGTTTCTTATTTCCTTTTTTTCTTTATCAAGGCAAGGATGAGAAATACATATTCTAATTATATCATATTATAGTAATGAGGTTTTCTTATTCTCGATGATGTGCTTCAAATATGAAATAGGGAGATTGGAGTGATGTTTGAATACAAAAATTTGCATAAATTTGTGTGTGATGCAAAACTTAGGTGGGCAAGATGTCTATTTTACATTTATATTATATCAATGCCAAAGATATGGATAATGATGGATGGACAAAGGTATGAAGGAATGGAAGGATATGGAAGATCTTCAAAGTTATGTACCCATGTTAGATGACTACCTAGATATAGAAATCGCTTACTCAACTCACCTTTTCCTTTGTCTTATTTTTCTTACTGAATCAAGAGACTAATGTTGGAACATGGATGCTTCTACTAAGAAATTATGGACCAATGCTTAAATAATTGCAGGAAGGTTGCTTCCAGAGTCTTATAAATATAGTTTAAGGCTAATATGTTGTTGGGAATTGGTACTCAATCTAATCTAAATTACTAAAATTGCAACTATTATGGGGATTTTTTTCTTTGTAGTAATACTTTTATTTTCATTGTACAAATGTGGTTGTATATATATATATATTTATATATATATATATATATATATATAATATATATATATATTATATATATATATATATATATATATATATATATATATTATATATTATATATTTCTTCTTCTTCTTTAATTTGGTTCACAAACCTTGAATATCGGTGACTGCTATGTCCAAAAAATATTTGTACCAATCATATGCACCCAAACGGATCAATTTCTATTGGATCCACCATGGAGCCTGACCTCGAGGGCGTCGAAAGAATTGAACCTGAGTAGATAGTTTAGTTATAGTTTATTTCAAGGAAATAAAACCCAGGCACAATCCCATTACATCACCCACCCTGTGAGATTCGAGGAAGTTAGTAGCTAAGCATAAGAAGCTTTGCTCGTCAACAACTTTTGGCGACCATACTAGGGATTCAATTAATTAATCCCAGTTTTATAAATTTTATTTCCTACATGACCATACCATCCATGAATCAACCTAGTCTTCCTAATAATTTGAAAAATCAAAGTATTTCTCATTCATTTCTCAACTTCATACTTGATAATTCTAACTCCATTTCTGCATTGGAACAATCTTGGGTTGTTATAACTTGAGATATTGATTTGTAAGAAAGGAGAGAAGCCCTTGAAAGGCACCTCAGAGATCATGTTGATCGAAGGTAGTTCGCTTATGATCAATGAATCTCTTTCTTCTAGGAGAATTTGTGGCTTGAGCCCTGAATACAAACCATTAAATGAAACCCAAAGATGAAAACTTATCCTTATTGCTCAAGTTCATGCTAAACTCTATCATGATCTCGCTTGTTCTTCCAAAACAACCTCTTCCTCTCAAAGTGTCATGTCAAGAACCCAACCTTCATCCCGATCTACTTCCTCTTCTTTCCAATATTTATCAACTACATAGTTATCCATCCAAATTGGTAATCTATATTCATCTTTTAACCCGGTACAATCTACCACTAATCATGTCAAGGTAAATGGGAAGTATGGATTATTCCAATTTGAATAAGATGTGAATGCCACTCCTTCCCAGGTGGCCTCCCTATTAAATTTAATGCTCGTTAATACACCATTTCCCAAATTTAAAGATAAGTTTCCAAGTTTCTCAATTGATGGCACCATCATTGATAACGAACATTTAATTGATTTTTCTAACAGGTGTCATAATATAAGTACCAATGATAATAAAACATTCATGTGTCTATTTGTTAACTCCTTAGAAGGAAGGGAAACAACCAATTTTTTTGAACTACCTCCCAAGGCATTCTCTACCTGGACGAAGCCCTATTAGTGGTTTAAATATACTAATGGCCAACTTTAGAGCCCTGTTGATCTCCTCCGAGAATACAATAATGTTACCTTTACAAAAGGTGAAACTATTAAATCCTTTAATCTTCGATTCACCAAATTGTATAATCAGATTCCTAAGACCATTAGGCCATAAAATCAAGAAACCATGATGCATTACTATAGTAACCTACCTCATGCTTACCACCATAGATTAAAGGAGAAAAAATCAAATAGCTTGGGGTTCACTTTACAAATTTGTTTGGAATACATAGAATAATTATGTCACATCAGTCTTCCACTACAGGACTCATTTAATCAATATGATATATCTGTAACACCCTCCTCCCACATCTACCCAAGTAACCGACCAACCGGGGTAAACATGTGATGAGAGGCTACTATGATTGGATTAACCTCCTATGTGACCTTAAGGAAATAGAATCGATGAAAACACAACATACAAGCTTTCCACATCAGCGACAGGACCCATGAGAACCATGGCAATACTTCAGGCAGCTTGCCTCTGGGTCCCACTAAATTTTTTAATCACTTGACCTCTGGATACTCTCATGTTATGGGCATGCCAACGTCCAGGGACTTCTAGACACTCTCATAGGCCTGCAAGCCAGCATCCAGGGACCATTTTGTCTAGTTCTATGCCAACATCCCCGAGATTTAAGCCAATTTTTTAGGCCCAGAGCCGAGGTCACTACCCAAAATTGCACGACATCTCCAAAATAGTAAAATAACAGGGAAACAATGATTCTAAAGCAAATACTTGAACAAGCCCTTAACCAGACCCCTACTAGACATGAATGACATTTCCTTAAACATATCACAAACATGTAATCTATAGGTTTAAGCAACATAATTAAGCATAGGGATCTCTCATACTTATCTGAGAATTGCTAAGAACCATTGTTCCCTCATATCAATTGCTGCATTATCATCTATTAGGTCATATATACATTGTCCATTCATTTACAAGTAAAAAAATTATGAGAGCCATACATAGCCACTTTTATAAAGCACTTATATAATCAACATTATAGCCATACATAGCCACTTTCATAAAACACATATATAACCATCATAATAGAAATAGAAATGCCAATGAAACCACAACCATATGATCCACATATAAACCCGTATAATACTCATAGAAATACAAGGAGAAATAACCTTTCATTAATGATGAAAAATCCAAACCCGAGATGGGACTTCCACGTTCCACCCGACCATAGAATGGCTAAGCCAAATCTCTCTTTAGCCATTCACCCTTATGCCATATTTCAAGCATTAATGTGGGACTTAAACCAAAAGAACCAACTAGCGCATACCTAGGGTAAACCACCTCACCATCATCAGTAGAAACCAAGCTTTATCGTGATCCATCCCAGACCACTAGGCCAACACAATAAACATGTCATAACAGGATTTACCATGATCACCCGATCACTAGGCCAAACAAGCATGGATGCCACTGGATTTCTCCACCTACACCACGAGGAATTTTCATGTCTCCTAGTCTCTCAGACTTTACCACAATCCAATCTCATATCACTAGGCCCTAAATTGAGACCCACTCTCCAGGCTTTACCACATATCCCAAACCTGGGATTACTAGACCCAATGGAGAGAAAACCACCTCTTGGATTTACCATATATCCTACCATTCACTGGCAAGGATTCCTAGGCTGAACGAGGCAACACAATCCTGGATATACTGTAACCCATAGTCTGGCTCAATGGTCACTAGGCCAGTGGCTTTACCGTGATCCACGATCTATTTCAGGGACCACTAGGCCATGTGCTCTATCATTTGGAGATCTACCTCACTCAGTTTTGAATCCATCCAACAATCCAGCTCAACCAAAACATGAGAACCCCAACACACCAAGACTATCCAGAAATCGAAAGGCTAGGCTAAAAACACTGTTACACCTAGAAAAATCCATGTCATAACAACAAAATAACCTCATGCAATACCATGCATGCCAAATATAGCAAGGAAAATACACATGCAAATTGATACCTGTAAGGAATCATGTTGTAGTTGCTTGATCATACTCTTCCCTGCTTGATCTTTGCTTCCCCTTGCTTTCTTTACCTTTCTTGATCCAATGCCAAAATGCTCCAAGATAACTCTAAGTGTCCAAGAGTGTGTGTGTGTGAGAGAGAGAGAGAGAGATAATAATGAGAGAGATCCAAAATTGAACTGACCAAAAGGTTACCAACTGATTCTCAGAAGCCCTTTTATTAATGAGGCCTTTATTTTTGTCATTTTTCCATTATTTTCCTTCATTTTCCTCCTCACATGCAACCTGTGACCTTTCACCTCCCTTTTCTCCTAATTTTCATTATTTTCATTAATAAATGAACCAAAAATGTCATTTTTCCTTTCCAAATCCTTAGCCATTGCCTTTGCCAATTTCCTTAGCCATTGAACTGATGAACACCCACACTAGGATGTCTTGCCTAACATTTAGCTTGGAATAAGTGTCCCATCAATCGTGGTTATTATTTTTGTCTTTATTAACTTTTATTACATGGGATTTTCAACAGGGCTATTACAAAACCCTTCCCCTTGGGGGAACACCATCCTCGGTGTTTAACAACACCTATAACCACAAGACTGTTGTAAGAAAAAATATACTGCCAATGGAGCTTTATAACTTAGCTCTACACAGTATTTACGATGACCAAACCGTTGAGAAGCAAACCATCATGAAAACATAACAACATAACATCATCATGACATGACACCCATACCGATTATTGGAGCTTTATAACATAGCTCATGGTGGTATTTACATTCAAATACATATTTACATATACCAAAACTTCTTTGCCTCAACCAACAAACAAGGAAGTATACATAACCCGCATTTGATCTGCCATCTTCGTTGTAGCTTCATCAGGCCCAAAGTGCTCCCACTACACTTGAACTTTCTCGATTGCTTGGTTCTAGAGCATGAGCACCTTTTTTTGCAATGTACACCGAGGCTTCGCCTGGAATTATCCATCTGGTTCCACCTGCAATATAGACCATTCAATCACATGATCAAAATATTTAACATACTTATTAAGCAATGACACATGGAAAACATCATGGACTTTCATTGTTGGAGGTAGTGCAAGTCGATAGGCTACTGGCCCAATCCTCTCAATGATATTGAATGGTCCACAAAACTGTGGTGCTAGCTTGACACGTGATCCAATCCGCAAATATATTTTCTTTGGTTTGATGCGTAAGTACACCTATTCCCAAACCTAGAACTCCTTGAACAACATTTTCTAATCTGCATGGCTCTTTTGCCTATCTTGTGTTGCCTTTAGATTCTTCTTGATTACCTGGATTTCTTGTTCCATTTTTGCCCACATATCTGGTCCAATAAGTACCTTGTTCACTGGATCACTTCAAATGATAGGAGTATTTCAACTCGGCCCATACAATGCCTCGAAAGGACTCATCCTCAATAACTCATGATAACCATTTTTGTATGTAAACTCAACCAAGGGAAGATATTCCTCCCACTTCCATTTTTTGATGCATCACATACATCCTCAACATGTCCTCCAATATCATGTTGACCCTCTCTGTTCTTTCCATGTGTTTGCAGATGATAAGTTGTATTGAAGACCAACTTTGTGAACAAACCTACAAACAACTCCTTCCAAAAATTGGAAGTGAACTTTTCATCCCTGTCTGACACAATCTTCTTTGGGACACCATGCAAGCTGACCAGATCTCTGGTGAATACATGTGCTACATTGCTAGCTGAGAGTGTAGACTTCACTGGAATGAAGTGTGCAACCTTTGTCAAACTGTCCACAATAACCATGATGGAATCATTTTGTTTCACTGTCATCAACAATCATGTGATGAATTCCATGGAAATGACCTCCCATTTCCATTCTGGAATTGAAATCAGTGCAATGATCAGGTGCTCAAAATTTTTCTCAAAACTCAAAGTTGTCGGGTTGGCATGGAACCTGAATGACCACGTAGTGCTCGTCATCTTGAATCTGGCGCAACTCATTTCGCATGAAACAGACTCCGTATGCTTCGAGAAACATGTTCTATTCGTTTGCCTAAATAGACAAATTTAAAAAAAAAATATGCAGGCAGCTCAGTCAACATTCCGTACTACTGATAAGGCTTTGACTAGGCATGACTACATGGTAGGGTGACTGTGCATATTACTTTTTACCTCCCATGAATTAGATGGTTCCAAGAGGCACAATTTCATTGGTGGAGTTTTGGATGAATTTCATTGGTTGGTTAGTGGCCAACCACAGGCTGTCATGTGGCCCAGCTAGGGGCCGTTGTGTGGCAGCCCGAGCGCCACAAAAAACTGGGTTAAGGTCCAAGCAGCAGCAGCGGGGGTTGAACCAGCGACCTCCAAGCTCCAAGCACCAAGTCTAAGCAACACACCATACTATATTTCTTATTAATATGTGCATTGAAAACCCCATTTAAACCTTACATGTTGTGCCATCCGAAAAAAAGGCTAGCCCACTGGGCCAACCCTTGGGCGTGTGCCACCTAACAGGACCACGGGCAGAGAAGAGTGGAAGCCCTGCCGACAGGGGCGGGTAGTTGGCCTTAGCCCTAGGCACGTGGCCCAAATTTTCGAGATTAAGGCCTCATTGGGCATTTAATCCGTCTACAAATTCGCCCGGAATTAAGAGAAATCAACACTCAGTTAGCGAAATTGGAGGTGAATTTGTAGGATGGTGCTGGATTTTGGAGAAATTGAGGTGCGATTAAAAGAAAGACTTTGGGAAGCCATAACTTCTTCAGTTTTTTACCAAATTAGGAGTAGAAGAGGCTAGATAGGAATTTTTGGACATTCTGGAGGCATTGGAGCAGGTTTCAGAGCTGTTTGAGCATTGTAAACTGATGTATTCACACTTTTGAGCATAATATAGAGGGCTAAGCCATTAGAAGCTGGACCAAGGAGGCGTAGCCTAGGTAGGGTGAACTCCTTCATCATGTGCTATTGCGATACTGTTTTGGTGATGTTCTTTTCTGTTGTATGTTGTTTTTCAATCATTTGTTTATGTTAATTTTTACATGAAATTTACATAAAAACATTCAAAAGCTCATGTTAAAACTTGCAATTAACCTCATGAATCCTTAAGCATTTTTACATATTCTGAAGAGCAATTTAGCACAACAAAACTATTTTTCCCATTCATATCAAGTTTGGTATCAGATCTCTTTGTTTTCTTTGTGCAAGGAGGATTTAATTGCTTGTAAGTGAATGTGATGCTTACAAGTTTGAAGCTCAAGAGAGGATAAGGAAAGATGGTTGAAGGTCTTGAAGTTGGGTCAAGGAGAAGAAGTGCAATATTGCCACAATATCCACCACTAGTTATACCTCAAATGGCAGTTGAAGCTTCAGTAAGCATGTCACATGAAGGAGAGCCTTCAAATATGTTATAGGATGAGAAGGTTTTTAGGAAGGATTTCTTTAACACAACAAAGATGGTGAAAGTCCTCTATGAAGAGAGGAATACAAGATTGTAGGATGAAAGCTCCAAGCCTCCAAAAGGAGAAGATTATTTAGGAGGAGGAGGTACTGGAAATGGAGGTAAACCTCCACCATATTTGCCATCATCTTCATCTTCATCTTCACAGGCATCTTCATCCTCTTCCACTAATACAACCCTTACTCATACTCATCAACATACCTCAAAAGGAATTGGTAAAACACCCCTGTTAAAAATTGATGTTAAATTTGAATTGCCCATGTATAATGGTGAAGTGAATGTAGAGAAGCTTGACAATCGGGTTTGTTAGTTGGAGGTCTATTGCATAATTCAAAACCTTCAAGATGATGATACAAAGATTAAACTAGCTTCTTTGAGATTGGAGGGTGCAACACTAATATGGTGGGAAGTCAAGACACAAGAACAGATTAGAACACATGGTATGATCTCAATCTCTTGGTTTGATTTCATTGCTTCAATTAAAAGACATTTTTACCCTCTAGCATATATGTAGAAATTCATCATGAATTGGTAGTGTTAGTGTCGGTCTTGAGCCCTCCATTGGTGATCAAAAGCTCTTTTCATATGCATATGTAGGTGTCTCATCAGCATCAGTTTTGCATCCCGTTAGGCATGCCATAACACTGATGGAGGAGCTGGTCTTTGTTCCCTTCTTGGCTTTGCTAGAATCAGGTCAT